>VZRQ01004170.1:31620-42200 GCA_013397975.1 Machaerirhynchus nigripectus | reverse complement strand
TCCTCTCCTCTCCTCTCCTCTCCTCTCCATTTTTCTATATTGACACATTAAATCAGTCTTCAGTATTTTCTGAAGAAAGTTGGATGCACTTGTAATTCCAGCAGCCTGAAACAGTAACAGAGCAATTGGCAAATTGTGACAGCCCCTGCAAGGCTGCAGAAATTGTAGTGCTTAGACTGGTGCCTAACTAGCCAGCACATGTGGAAAATTTACAGTGGCAATTATTTCCTATAGAAAGAACACAGTTTCTCACTTTTTACTGACCAAGAACTCTCAAGTTTCCTTTCCAAAGTAAGTTAAATTAAAATCCCCTCACAGATTGCATCAGGCAACAATGAAAACTCCTGTAGATCAGGATTAATTTTGTATCACTTATACATTCATCTGAAGAAGTTCTTGCATTTGTCTGTAATGTTGGAAACTGTCCAGAGCTCAATGGTAGTTGGTAGAGAGACTGCACTTGAATCAGGGTTGTATTTAGTTTTTATGAGTTTCTTTCTCTCACATTACCTACCCTGTTGAGCTATGCCACACAACTGTGGTGGAAGCAGGCGAGTGTGATGAAAAGGCTTTGATTTCTTCCCAGTCCAAATGCACTTCTATGTACCGGTAACTTTTGTCCAAAGAACTCAGAGGGTAAATCGTCCCACGTATTTCCAGAAGGAAAAAAACAATCCAGGACTCAGGCATGATTTTTTTTTCCCCTTAGTGACTTTTCCAATTCACTAAGAAAGACATTGCAAAGAAGCCATTCCCCTTTACAAACATTTTCTCCTCTCTCATAAAATTAGAAAAAAAAACTTAAATATATATGCATATAATATATTTAANTGTCCTAGATTTTAGGAATTGTAGAAGAAAACAATAATTGAAAATTTTATTCACCTTTTATTGCCTCCAAATTCTTATAATATCTACAACATCTTCCATATAAATGACCTTTTTTTTACTTCCCCTGCAAATCTCAAATCATCATCTGAGGTATGCTGCAATAAAGCATGATAGTAAAGCATGGGAAAGTGGCCCTTGTGAGGTATGTAAGTGTAAGAAAATGTGTTTGTTTTAACTGTATGCTCTCTGATGAATGATGAACTGTTGGAACAGAGAATAAGACTCTTGTGTCTCATTAGACCACATAAGAAACAACAAAATACAGGGTTCTTCATGGTAGAGTAACAGGTATAACATAGTAACATAGACTACACCTGCTATCTGCTTGAAACTGATAAGCAGCTGATCCCTTGAGACCTAATCCAACAGTAAAACCTACCAAACAACAAAAAAACCCACAAGAGATTACTGAACGCCCAAATATTTGTTCATACATTGCTAAAGCAGGTGGGGCAGAATTTGAAGTGGTGCCTTGATGGTTATCAGTTGCAATACATAGTATAATCTGGCCCGAAGATTTAGCGCTTGACAAAGCTTAGGTAACGCACCTTGGCCTTCAGGGCTGAAAGCCCTAAATCATTAGCATTTCTGCATACTTCTGTTTCCCTGTCCACAGGATATAGAGTAGCTTTCAAGTATTTTAACCATTAAAATCTTACATTTAGAAAAGCCTAGAAAATCAGCAAATGAGGTGGGTTTTTTCCCACTTAACTGATGAAACGCACCTAAAAGAGGGTAGGAGACAAGTGGCGGAGATGAAGAACAGAATCTTTTAATCTCAGAGGTACCTGAAGTGCCAGGAAGGAAACAGCAGGAAATCATACTTTTACTTTGAGTTCTAGTTTCTACTGTTTGTAACTTAGTGTAATAGATGAAAAGAAGTTTACTAATAATCAAAACCAGTGCTATTTTAAGAATATAAGACCAATACTATTGTTTTGCCCTTAGTGACAATACCAAATTGGCAGAACCACAATTTTCTAATGTTCGTGGTATAAAACTTCAGGGGAATGTGGGGTTTGGGGGGAGGAATTGTATCTACCACTAGGCTCACAATTCAGAAAGAACTGATTACACAAAATGGAGATGGTATGCAGTAGATTTTAGTATCCTCTTGATAACGTGGCAGGTCTCAATAAAGAGAGTGACAATTTCATTGAAGTATGTGACGTGGAACTAGAGGAGAGGTATTTTCCATCCAAGTCCTGGGCCATTAGTATATTTGGGATGGAAGACAGTGCTTCATAGTATCTCTTACACTATCAAATCTCTTGCCATAGAGAAAAAAGGTGATATTTCTTTAGCAAAGGGCAGTACTGATTCTTTATGCATTCCAAAGTCTACTTTCAGTGAAGCTGCCAGAAGAAGCAGAGGAACATTACTTCTGCGGGGATAAATTTCCAAAGATGTGGCTCTCAGCAAACATTTTGATTTAACATATGACCACCTTTTTGAAGGCAGCAATTTTTCCATGTTTTTTGAGAAAGCACAGCAAAATCACAAGTCAGAGCAGTTTTGAGTTACGCTCCTCCAGAAAAGGAAGAAATTTCCTTTGGCTCATAGAAAGTTTTCCAATACAGATGCTTTTCCTGGAGCTTTGACAGCAGAGCTGTGCCTCTGAATTGTAAACAAAGCTGCTGCTTTAGCCACCAGAAATTTGGTTCAAAAATAGAAATACTTTTGCATAAGATAGTCTTGAATTGTGATACCCTGTGAGTTTTGGAAAAGATGCAGATACAACTGGAATCCACTCTTTCACATATGCTCAGAAACAAGAGCAACAGTAATTTTTTTTCCTCAAATGCTTTTAAACTCACTCCAGCCATTGTTTAGTGATTTGTAGGCTCTGCAAAAAACACAGATGGTGTGATTTTACCATTGCTTATTTTACCAGCCAGTTTTATTTCACTATTGATTTATATATTTTCTCCTGCTTGTTGCATCTGCTCATTTCCTGAGGTTGTTCTGCAGTAATTTTCCAGGGCAGGGGAGATTTCTGTGTTATGTGTCGATGATGCCGAACACTGGGTGGCCGCACTCCTAGTGCAGGCAGAAGTTAGACACTAAACAATCTTTTGGTGCCATGTGCTCTTTTCAGTCACTTCAGGTATAACTTCAAGTTTTTTAACCACTGCAGTTTTTTTCCCAGTGAAGAGACCCAGTAGACAGAAAAGAGCATTTCACTTGGTGTATTTCAGGAGAAGATGCCTAAGGAGCAGCAGGAATAGACTGAAAGATGGTCCACATAGCCTTCCCCAGGGAAAGAAAAAAGTGAAAGGACATGGGCAAAGCAAGGAAAATTGTTGACCGTCCTCCCAATGGTACATGCAGTAAAAAGTGGTACTGAGGGGCCACATGCATGTGCTTCAGTATTTGATTCTCTGTGAGCCAATAGATAATAGAAGTCCTGTAAGCCTCATTTCTATTGTTCTAGTGAATACGCTGTGACTTGCTGTGAAAATAGATTCAAATGAACAGAGAAGCTCATCCCAGTTACCTACCCAGGGGCAATTCAAGCCTACAGAGACTGTTGCGATTTGAATTGTCCCACTCACAGAAAATAAGGTGAGAATACTAAGTAATAAAACCACAGTTCATCTTCCAAATTGTAGGAACAAGTGTATGATTTCTGGTTTAAACTGTTTTTCCTAAGCAAGTTTTTCCTGGGAAAACAAATCATTACTTTTTAAGATGTCCCTGTTTTGTCATTCAGCTCTCTTTTCCTGTTACTTTCCAATACCATTTAAGAATTGGTACACAGACACAGAGCAGCTGCTTCCTTTTGATTAGTCTTAATGCAACTCATTTACTCATAAACAAACAAACAAACAAACAAACAAACCCCCCCAACACGTCAGCTTTGATCAGCATTTGCTCTGTACTCTCCCACTGGACACCTTAATCTGTAGGTCCTCATTTTCTGCTGTATGATCTGTGTATCAACTACATCACACCATCATGATGAATTGCTGTTGTAGGGATCAGATATTCCATTTGTACATTCTATATAAGGAAAAAGAACACTTCAGAGTAGTTATTTAAAATATAAATGTTTTGGAAATTGCTGGATGAAATGAGCTGAATCTGTAGGTGGACTTGTCCTGTGTCTGCTGTGGTACTTGCTGTGGCATTGCTACTCCATCAATGGACTATAAAATACTTCAGTTCCCTGGCACTGCAACCTGGAGATTGTCACATCCACATATCTGACCTGGCAGTGTGTTGTTACATTGTTCTTTTATGAGGAACGGGCTCAAGGAGAAATGTCCATCGTGTTTTGGAGTGGCAGCACACCAGTCTGGGGGGTGAGAAATGAGAGAAGCAGCTAAAGCAGCGAGAGCTGCCCTGTGAGGAACAAGTAAAGGGTCACTGCGGTAAGCCAGAGCACGTCAGCACAGGTCTCCCACCCAGTCAGAGCCAGGATTAGATGGTGCCACCTGACACAAGTGCACAAGTACCCACAGTGTGTCAGAGGATGAAAAATGGAGGGACATTCCAGATGGCAAATCCAACCAAGAGAAACCACAGCAAAAGCTACCGAAGCTGCCAGCAACCAACACGCAAACTCTGCTTGTGAGCTGTCTCTCTTTCCCCACTTTCTGGGGCATTTTATTGTGACTGTTTATTGTTCAGAGCTAGCATAAAAAAGCCTCACCTTCAGTTTCTCACAGACATGTCTAACAGCAACAGAAAAGTGACAAAGAACCTTACTGTTAAGTAACTCTGCTAAATGAAAACTAGCAAAGATTATATAGAATAAGTTACTAATGAAGCCTCAGGCAGAAAAGGCTGAAACAACTGTGATCTAAACAGAACGAGTACAAACTAGAGTAAAAGCAGGAAGAGCAGAAATTAGCTGAAATTTGAACACAGCCTTTGGAAGGACCTCAGAGACCTGTCCAAGCCCAGTGAGCCTGTGCTTGTGAGCTCACATACACAGAAGTGCTGTCACAACAGGTACTCCAAGGTTCTCTAAAGCAAGTGGAGCATCTGCTGTAGGCTGGGGGTTGAAGGGAACAGTTTCATAGGAGTGAACTAGAACAGGTCTACCAGAGAGCACCTTCTAACTGAGGAGGCAAAGCAGCATGGTAGGAGGTGTGGGGTCAAATCCCTTCACGGCTAAATGAAAGACTATTCACAATGAGCTGCTGGATGAGAGAAAGCCACCAGATTCCTTTCTGATTGTTTTTGAAGAGACTGATGTAAGAAGCACCCAAAGGTGTTTAAGAGAAGGAGGGATGCACACTACTGAGGGCTGTCTGCACAGAATTTCAGTGGCTGAAGAATGATAAAGGCTTCAGAGCCGGCAGACTAAGATGAAACTGAGCAAAGAAATTCTGAGTATCTAATTCTGGGCTTAGACATTTCTAAAGAAAGCTAAGCACATAAATCCTTTCTTAAACATGGCCCTCCTTGTGACAAAAAGGCATCACTATAGGATACCATCAGGTTTTCTGAAGATTTCAGAGTTTACTTCTGGTATGTGGTACAAAATTTAAGCCAGAGAAAACTGCACAAAGAAGAGCAGAACACACAAGTGTGAAAATAAATGAGACCAAAATCTGCCCCACAACCAGAAATACTTGTGGAGATTGAATGCTCTTTGACACATTATGTAACACATTGCAGAAAAACATTCAGTTGCTTCCAGGACTCTAAACAGTATGAAAATAGAGTTATTTTTTAAAAAGATTAAGTGATATTTTTTATTTATTTGTAGAGTAAATTTTTATCCATCTGACTACTTGTATATGGAAGTGCCTTACTCAAAGTAGAACTGGGTCACTTTAATTTTTGTTTCAAAATAAATGTCCTTTAATTTTTTCCTGTGAAGGATATAAGGATGGGAATAGAGGAGGATGAAAAATTAACACCAACTCTTTGAAATGCAAATTTCTTAATAAAAGATTGTCAGTGATAACAGTTGATTTGTAGAGTGTGATGGTGCATCATAGAAATGGTTTTTGAAATGCTGATGCACGCAAGCCTCTAAAATAGGTTTTTATTTCTATAGCATGTCCAACAGATTTTGTCTTCCCTTCCCTTTTCAAGTATGTCAGTGCATGCTAAGATTGGTAATTTATTCAGTATGAAAAATTAATGACTTTGAAAGAATATGTAGGTGATACAGAGACATGGCTACTTCAATAAACAGTAAAAGACCCTAACATTAATGTTCTCTGGACTTTGGTAAAAATTCTAAGCAGTAAAACAAGCTTTCTAAAGTTCCCATAAATTTTTGGAGATTTCAAATTAGCTAGCACTTCAGGGTTTCAGTTATAAATTAAAGTGGATCAAGTTGGAAAAGAAGGAAGAAATGGCTTGTAAGAAACTGTTTTCTTTTCAGATCACTGCCAGACTTTACTATATTACCAATATTCATATAAAATGCTACCAGTGTGACCTGGTTTTGTTATTAAAGTGTCTTACAATGATATCAAGAGATTAAATCCTAGTTGCAGTCAGTATCGATTTCGAGTTTATTGAAAATTTTGTATGTTTGTCATTGTATTTATACGCATTGCTGAGTCATGCAACGTTAGTTCTGTCTGTGGGATTATGCACATTTTTCGGTGTTTTTCCTGACAATTTTTATATGTTCTTCCAACTACCCCAGTGCAATTCTCTAATTGCGCTATAACAAAATCAGATTTGGGTGAGACTGAGCAGTAACATCATGACTCAGTGCAGGCTGGAGGGTTGCTGGGAGCAGTGGGGGTCCCTGGGGTGCTGGGAGCAGTGCCTTGCCACCCAGGACCATCCCACTGCCCCAGCCAGGTGCCCAGGTGCCTTGCTGTATCACAAGCCTTCTGTGCAGCCAGTGCAGCTACTTGTCACAAACACCCTCGGGGCATCACGATAACTCCGATGGAGAGCCCCAAATCATTCATGGTGATGTCAAGATGTCAAGACACAGCTGATGTCCCTTTCCCTCATCCACATCAGCACTTACCCTCTGCTTCGGAGGAGTCTTATCTCAGAAATATATACAAGCAGGAAGAGAGGAAGCTTTCAATAACCTAAGGAGCAAGTGTTAACCGAGCTGTCCTCCAACCACAGCTTTTGGGATTGCACTTCTGGATTCTTTATGTGCCTGCAGACTGGATACCAAGCTGGAGGTTTGCAATACTGAGTGTCAGCATGCCTGGGCTTTTCAGAGGCACTGAAACTGACACTAGTTTTCATATTTAACACCTTTGAAAGGAGGGAGAGAAGACCCTACATATGGTACACAGACCCTGGCTGGTTCATTTTGTCAGGTCTAGCAGGAGTAGTAACAGAGAGAGAAATAGCCTGCTTTGGGCACGCTCCAACAGTGATAAAGTGAGAGAGGAGGTCCCAGCAGAACCAGCTGCACAGAACGCTCCTAGGTCATGGTCCCTGGACCAGACACTGTGAAGTGAAACTCTCTCAGAGCTGGATCCTTGCCTTACAGGGAAATCCTACAGTATGGGGAGGAGACTAGTTAGGGTGGTACTGGGGCTGAGAAGGAAAAGAAAGTCAAAAGAGAGGGAACTACCTTTTCCTGTAATAGTAGAGCCAATTTGGTCCACATCAGACATGTGGTCTTAGTGACACAAAATTGCATAGGCATAACCTCTCCAGCAATTTCTACTGGTCTGGTAAAACAACCACTCTAGAACAATATTATTGCAAAACTCTACAACTTGGAAACTTCTCAATGAAATCTCCTGTGGTTCGGAAGCACAATAGGTATAACAGACATGGTGAACATTTACAGCAGTGCCCTACTGGAAAAATCCTTATTTTCTTACCTTAACTACTGTATTGTGCATTTCTAGTGCTGAACTCCCAAATTTGAATCTGTAGGAAGCAGATGAAACAGATTCATTTTCATCCTAAAGTGAGGGAGTTCTCGTACACATCATGCATTCACCGCAAGGTTCCTTTGATCAAAAGGAATATGTAACCAAGTGTGTAACACATCAGAGTCCTCTTCTGTCTCCTGCCTAGAGGAAGGTGCTACTGCTAGTCATTGGTTACAGAAAGCAAGACACAAGTAGTGCAGAAACTCCCCAGTCCCCTACACGTCGCCCACAGTAAACAAAAAACGAATGAAGAAAGCAACAGCAACAAAAAATTAACCCACATTGAAAAAAATACCCGACCAAAATTCAGACTTTTTGAATAGGTACTACAAGGACCTGACACTTCAAATAAGTCAACTCAAACACTTCAAATAACTTCAAATAACTGGTCAAAGTGCTACAACAACTTAAACATACATTTCTAAAACAACTTGTGACCCAATGTTGATTCTATATTTTAAAAGAAGAGTGATGACTGGCTTGCATCCACACTGAACTTCTGAGTTTGTGAAAGTTTCAAGATGGAGAGTTTAGTGTACATTAATTAAAGAAAGGAAGTATGTTTCATATCTGCATGTCATTATGTCACTTCTTCAATCACCTAAAACTCTCTTCTCATATTCTTAAGACTGTCTTCCCATATATTTCAGTCACTTATGCACTATACCACAAAGGTGTTCTTAATTAGAAAGAAAAGCCTAAAATTTCTATTATTCCTATTTAATGAATTATAGAGGCTATTCTTTGACACAAAGAATGAATAAACCTATTTTAGAGAAACAATTTTTACCACAATTTTTACTCGCTTACTTCTACTGTGATATGACAGATGTTTTCACAGAATTTCTATTACAGAAATTTGTTTTTATTTTCTATAAGTTCACCTTGCTGTGTGAACTCAGGCACAATAGTACTGCAGCGGAACGTTTTGATCATCTTATTCCCACAAGGAAGATCTTGCCTCACCCTTGATACCTACAGGGCATCCATTTAGGAGAGACAAGAAAGATATGGACCTGTTTGGTCAGGTCCAGAGGAGGTCCATGAAAATGATCAGAGGGCTGAAACACCCTTGCTAGACTGAGACTGTTGGAGTTGTTCATCCTAGAGAAGACAAGGCTCTGGGGAGACCTTGTGTTGCTGCCTTCCAGTATATAAAGAGGGCTTAAAGGAAAGGTGAAAATAAACCTTTTACAAAGACCTGTAGAGACAGGACAAGGAACAATGATTTTCAGCTGAAAGAGGGTAGATTTAGATTGGCTATGTGGATATATTTTTTATGATGAGGATGTATAGGCACTGAAACACGTTGCACAGAGAGCAACGTGTGGATGTCCCATCCCTGGAAGTGTTCAAGGCCTGCTTGGACAGGGCTTGGAGCAACCTCATCTAGTGAAAGGTGTCCCTGCCCATGGCAGAAAGTTTGGATGAGATGGCCTTTAAAGGTCCCTTCCAAGCCAAACAGTCCTGTGATTCTGTAACTTCCTGATAGATTTAAATAATACAATAGGATATTATTTTCCTACACAGACCACTCAGCATGAGGAATCAAAGAGGTAAGAGTCAGGTTTGTGTATCTCATTCCACATTTTTTTGCTCTGCAGCCCGTACCTCCTCTGCCCTGGTGCTTCCAGTTCTTTTTTGTCACCTCCAAAGACCTTTTATTCCAAAGCTCTTTCAGGTATTATTTCTTCTCTGCAATCCTGTCCTTTTACTGATCTTTCATTCCAGCCCTCAGTTTACTGCCTTTTCCTGGTACCCTCGACCACTTGCCATCTTCTACCCCGACCCACTAAATCTCTGTCCCACAAAGTGCTCAACTCAGATGTCCAGCTTGGGACATGATAAGTGCTGTGCAGTTCAGCCTGTATGAATGGATACAGTGCTTATATGCTCAAAGTGAAAGGCCTTGCTGGGTTTGGCAGACACATGTCAGTCCCATGGAGACTTATACCCAACTTTCATGGAAACTACAAACAACTCAGAGTTTCTTCACTTTCAGTAAACCTAATTAGAAACTCTGAGTTGGTTTTAAAGTTATGTCATCAGCCATTCTGCTCACTATAGGCCTGTAGCTAAGAACAATGCCTTGAAGCAGCCACCTGAGGAGGCTGGATACTACAGCTTGTCATCTTCACCAAAAGGCTTTCGGGTGCCTTGAAATCTACAGCCCAACATGAAGTCAAGACAAACTCTTTGCCATTTTTTGGTAAATATTTAAAATATGTTAAGTCTTCATTAAAGCTTCTCACTTCCCAGGTGGTTATTTTTCCCTGTTTTCAGTGATTTTTTTTTTAATTTATTGAAAACAGGATGCCTAATAACCAAACTAAAGTAGGTATTAGACAGTTAATCTGCAGCAATACTAGCTGTGCTATGAAGAAAAATTCAGGACTTACAAGACCTTCATTTTTCTGTTTCAGTATCAAATCGTGGCATCTTAGTCGATGGTTAAACTGCAGCAGTACTAGTTGTGGTACCAAAAAGAGTTCAGAACTTATAAGCCCTTTATTTTTCTGCTTCCATGGCAGATAATGGCATATTAGTCCACTTCTAAATGATACAATGATATATGAAAATAAATGACATCTTTATTCAGCATTTCTACAATAAACTGATGAATTCTCAAAAAGAAATGCAGCCTTAAGAGGTATGTAAGTGATCATTATAGTGAACCCAGCTTGTTAAGAATTTCCACCTAAAGGCATTTCCAACATCAGTTTTTCTCTATTAGCAAATGTTGATTTTTAATGAGATCATTGCTGCACTCTCTGGTGCTGCTATTTCAGTTGCCTCTAATTTTAAACTCAGTAGGTCACAACACAGCCTGAGGGGGACTGTACCCCCCACCCCCCAAAA
>VZRQ01004170.1:17825-31611 GCA_013397975.1 Machaerirhynchus nigripectus | reverse complement strand
GGGACCTCCCCCCCCCCCCCCAAAAAAAAAAAAAAAAACCCCAAACATAAAACCAACCAAAACCAAAATGAATGCGGAAAAATCCAGAGAGAACCAAATTTATCAATAGTCCCATTAAAAATATCAAATACAAACTCAAGGCCGAGGGAGAAACCAGCAGGCACAGTGTCACAGTTTCATTTTATGCTTAAAGAAATACTAATACGTCCCCAGGCTTAATATATTTAAACCTTGCATGCCTGGGGGTTTCACTTGCAGAAATACAGTGCCATCACCTCCTCAAACCTGCAGCACAGGAGTTCCAGTCTTAGGACAATCCCTGTCGGTCTTCCACAGTGAGAAGGAATGAGAGCACAGATATATTAACGTTGTAGGCGAGATGGAGAGTGTGTTTTCTAAAAGAATTTACCAGTCGCCTTCACATACATTGGCTCATGCCGAGGAGCAGGCTCAGACCAGAACAGCTATGTTCCTTCTGGGAATGGATGACACTGGGAAGTTCAGTGCTTTCCACAGACTGACCTAGTGCCCTCCAGCCACTGGCAGACATTCAGGTCAGAGGATGAGACCAGTGCTTCTTTGAAACGACTTCACCACATCCTCCAAAAAATGTCAGCGTGCCAACACCAGCACCATGGCAACAACCTTGCTAGCTTCTAAGTCATGCTACTCAGGAGAACAGATTGAGCTGAAGTGTAACATGACCACAAACAACTGCAACTCTGATAGCGTAACTACAGCACTGAGAATGTTTTCCTTGACCTTAAGCAGCTTTTCTATTCCTCTGGGAAGTACTCAGGACTTTTAAAACCCAATTCATTAACAGAGCTTCCTTACAGAAGGAATAGTTCTCCTTGCAGTTACACAGTTAGCAATGACAGTGAAAGATGGAAAGATTACAGGAAATTATCAGTGAAAAACTCAGAGCACTGTTTTGCCTAAGCCTCAAGACAAGGGGAAAGGGAGGAAGAGCAGGATAAATTGTGAATATATTTAGATTGTAAATAAGAAAAAGATGTGTAACTCAAAAAGGAGTCAGAAATTGAAAGCACCCCAGAAGTTGTTGTTATCACAATTTCTACCCAGTTCAAATGTGGAGCTTGATCATATTTTTAAAGGGATTACAGAAATAACTGTCTGTGAATTAAGCAAGTCAGACTATGTGCCCCAGTAAATCTCTTTAACTCTTATTTTCTCCTAAGCTCCCCTGAGAGAGATGTACTGTGGGTCAGTGTGAATATCATGAAGGAAGAAGATTTGTTCCCACCTAGATCCTGTGTTATCACTGCCTTAGTAGGTGAGGATCAGCACAGTTCTTTCTCGTCAAAAACTCCTTTGAGGCCTGGAAGGGAAGGACAAGACAGCCTAAGCAAACTGATAGGTCCCCGCTGGTTCTCAAGTAGCTCTTTTCACAACCTGTCAATACAACAGTAGATGCTTATGTTAAAAGCTTCTCTGGTTTTTATGGAAGATTTGCAACTAAAATCATGGTATTTTAGCGGCATATACATATATATAAGATTGCATGGTTATCAATCTTAACATAACAAGATCCTAACATTTACATAAAAACACTTCTAGTGACTGTGGCAAGCAACGCTGCCATGCATACAGCCAGAAATGTGTTTATCTGCTGATAGTGAAACTTACAAAGATAGATGTAGACGTTTGAAATTCACAAGTTTCCACTCTATTCAAAGGGCTGAAAAGTGTTTGACAAAAAGGAAAGCCTATACTATTTCTTTCTTAGAAATGTAGATACAAGTGAGAGGATGATGCTCCTTCACCCCTATTGCAGAATTAATAGTGTCCTACTCTGGAGATGGGAGTGTGGTTTCCCTGGGTACAGCAGGGGCCAACACTGTCCTGTCCAAAGTCACAAAACAAACTGATGAAGTCAGAAACCTCACTGTCATCCTCAAGTAGCACAGTTTTCCACACAATTTTTTTAATTGCCTGCAGTTGATTCCTTTTTGGTTCATCTAAGAGTGTCTCTTATTACTTACCACCAATCCTTTATCACATATTTTTCTTTAGCAGTGTCAGGTATTCAGCTTGGTTAGTGCTCTACAGGAAATAGTTCTGGGTCATGTCAAGCAGGACAAGTGGTGCAGGTGCAGGTGCACCATCATCAAGTAACAAAAACCAGAAGGCTGCAAACTTATCATCATTGGGAAAAGGTTTGGCACACAACAGAGGCTTCTGAACAAAATAAGTTTGAGATTATCCTGCACATTCTGTCATCTTTTTTCTCTAAATTCTGGTCATGTTATATGAAATGCCTCAAAGACAACTCTCTTTTCTTTTTTTTAATAAGGGAGCTGTTCTTAAAAAAATAATTAGAAAATATGTTAGTACTATATGAATGTTATGAGAAGTAAAAACTCATTTGTATAAACACCTATCAGATTTTATGTTTAGACACCAGGCACTTTAACAGAAACTGTCTTACTGACAAACATACACAGTCATTGCAAACCGAAAGAAAATGAGAAATGGCTGAGAGGGGAGAAAATATGTCTCCTCAGACTTTAGCAAATCCAACACTAACTTGTGGTAATGACACATCCATTTAATTGAAGCCAGGTTATGGACTAGGACCATATTCATAATTTACACCTGGAAATAAACTTGGAAGATAAGATGCAAACCAAAAATCAATGGAAATTTTATCTTATCTCTCAGTACAAGTCCAGAGAATACCAAGCGACTTTGGTTTCAGAATGCCCTCAGACTCTATTATGAGAGGCTCACACTGTTTAGAGCTGCCACAGAGGCAATTCTTTCTCCATCCAGAGAAGACCCCTCAATACCCACAGTAACAAAAAAGTGTGTAGATAAACACTTTATTGCATTTTTGACATCAGGTGTTTGAAGAACACAGTTCTGGGGAGAGATAAATCTTCCTATTTGTATTCAGATTCATCACTATTAAAGACACTATGAAAAATAATTTTAGACTTACCTTTAATTTAACAGTTCAGAGTTACTACTTAGATCTCCAATACCATTCTCTCAAACAAATCTTTTCAAGCTTAAGGACAGAGGGGGAGATCTTGTCCTTCCTCCTTTTCTGCAACAGGGGCTTTTATGAAATAAGCTCAATTATTATGACAAATACTAGGCATAGAGTGCTGGAGTTATGGAAGCTGCTGCAGAAGACTTACTGAAACCTATTGATCTGAAAAGTGTATAAAAACTGATATTAAAAATTACATACTCCATACGTAGAGACAGAGGGAACTCAGAAAATTGTTGTTGCTGCTACTTTCTGTAAAGCACTTGTCAGCTGCACTAACGATCCCTTCACGCAGTGTCCATCAGTGTGACAATAAATATTTTTATCTGGGTTTCTTTCAAAGATGGAAGTGTAAAATAATACAAATGTTTTGTTAGAGATGAGGCTTTTTAGCTGTGAGAGTGGTGCCCCCTACATGCCAAGACTAAAGCCAAAAGATCTGCCAAATGCCTCAGTCGGGTTTGTTACTTTCCCCTACACTGTGTTTTGCGCTATTTCAGAATGTTTCCCTTCCAACTGCACCTCACTTATACCTCAACTTTAAATACAATTTTTGAACTTTTGTGCCAAAACTGACACAACAATTCAGCCAACACACTAGGTAAAATAACACTCAGGCCTATGGGAAAGCTTTGTCACTGCTGAGCAAAATAAAAAGTTAGAGGAAATCATGCTCACAGTAGAAGCAGAATTTTTTGTCAAAAGGAAAAATGCAAAATTAATAGCTGATTGAGACAGAGGAAAAGAAGCACATGTAAGGGGTTTGAAATTCAGCTGCCAGATGTGAAAGGTGGGAAACAAGATGATCCCTCACTGGACAAGAAGCACAGGGAATAATTCCTCCAAAGAGAGATTTGTAGTAAAGTCAGTAGGTTTCAAAAAGAGCATCTGGGATTCCTTTATATTAGTGAAAGTTTTGACACTGAGATCAAGAGGATCTGAACTTTGATGCCTGGAGGTCTGGAATTCCTCTCAAGACTGCCTGGTTTTAGATAATGAAATTATCTCGTTAGAGCAGAGGTCAGACTATTGCATTTTTCTGAGCCAGCAGCAGCAAGAATATCTCTGGTGAAAGTGAAATACGACTTTAGTGTATACAATACTGTACATACAATATAAGGTATACCTAAGTGGCAGGTGTGTACTCTTTACTCCACCATAATTTTAATTTACATCAGCCATGGCACATAATGGTCATTTATATCCAGCAGTGAGCCAAAACATCACATTTGGTGCCAGTTAGGACATTTTCAAGACTGTAAAAAGCTGCCAAGAACTGCAGTAGGAGGAAGTTCATTAGTTTCCAGCTCACCTCTTTTCCACTGTGAAAAGTTCTTATCTCCCCACTGGGAGAAACATCCAAGTTGTTACTGTAATAAATATTGGTCTACAAATCCTGGATGAATTTTCGCAATTTAGAGTAAATTCATGGTATTTGTATACTCCTACTATCTCAGACTATTTTGCTTTTAAGGGTCTCTATCAAGATAAAAGGCTATCCTGTTCATATCTTAAATTCAATCAGCAACATGATTTCATTGTGGCTAACATTTCTTAGAGGTTGCAAGATTTAAAAACAGGTTACATTTTTATTAAGAATTTGATACACCAGATGTCTCCATTAAGTACCTCAGTTGCAGACACTTCTAGTGTGTCTAGAGAACGACCCAGCAGTGTTGCACAGTTGCCATAGTGTTATGTATGTTAATATTTTCTACACTAAACTAGTTCTGCAGCTTGAGGCAGCTTCAGTCTGCTCCCCGTTCAGTTCTCTCCTTTGGAGGTAACATGAGCTGATGCCCACAGAACAGTACTGCTCCCAGGTCAGAACACAGGGATGCAAGACAGTGAGCAGGACCATGCTCACACACAGACATCTTCCTGCAATTCCAAAGCCCAATACATTTGCCAAGACCTCAAGAAGTCTGTCGTAGGCTGCTCAGCAGGAATGCAGCAGACCAGGGTTCTGGATCTGAACCCCATTTATATGTCATTTTATAATGAGCAGGACCCAAATAGTTATTAAAACTGGGAAAAACAAAAGGAACTGAGACACCATTATAATTTGCTCCAGTAAAGGCAAGTTAAAGCTGCAAGTATGTGTCTGGCAAATTACATCGTGCAGAACATGTGTTTTTAAAAAACTCCAGATCTGACAAATTTCTAATTGAAGGAAAGTTTATAACATTCAACAACTTCTGTCCAAAATAATGTTTACGTTTCAGAAAGATGAAAGTAGCTGTGGCTCTAACTAAAATAAAATAAAATAAAATAAAATAAAATAAAATAACATAATGAAATGAAATGAAATGAAATGAAATGAAATGAAATAATGCCCTTCAATTTCAATTGCAATAGTCATGAAATCAAATAACATTGGTGCAGAGTTGTCTGTACTTTCCAAACATTTTAGAAAAGAATGGAATCATAACTGGGTGAGGAAGAGTGAAACAAAGCAAAAGAAGATACAAGACTGTGTCAGGTGCAGGTGTCCAATATTTGCAGTTAGGGTATTTAAGAAAGGGTAAAAACACCACAAGAGGGAGAGGGAGAGAAAAATGAAAAGAAATGTAAAACAGGATCATGGACACTGAGCTCTGGGCAGGAGGAGGTGTCCCATGTCAGAGCAGGTGTGCGCTCCTCATGCCATGGAGATGAGCCCCTGCTGTAGCAGTTCATGAAGGACTGTGTTCTGCGTGAAGAACCCGTGCTGGAGCAGGGGAATGCTGTGACAAGGAAGCAGTGGCTCTGTTACAGACAGACTGCAACCCTAATTCCCCGTCCTCCTGCACTGTCTTGTGCAGAAAAGAGGTAGAGTAGTGAGGCTGAGCCTGGTAAAGGGGTTGGGGAAAGACATTGTTTTAATTTTTGTCTTTGTGTCTCACCATCTTACCCTAACTTTAATTCTCAATGAATTAAGTTAATTTAATGCAAGTTGAAAACAGCAAAAAAGTTGAAAAAAGTTGAGAGAGTACTTGGTAAGTGATCTCTGTGTCCTGACCTTGATCCCTGATCTTTCTCATCCTCTGTTCTCCCCCTGCCGTGGTGGGGCAGTGAGAGAGCAGCTGCGTGGGAGCACACCAAGGCTAACCCACCGCAGTGACTCACTGAAGGTCACACAACAGCTCACAGAAGCAAAGCCAGGAACAAAACCTGTCTCCCTGGTCTCCCAGCCCAGTGTATGTTACTGTCAGCCGGGTCTCCGACCTCCCTCACAGCTGCAGGAGAACAGCTCGGGTCATATGGGGTTCCACAGGATACATCAACAAGGTACACAGAGGAGCCAGCAGGAGCGCTGAGGCTGTGACTAATCCCTGACTTCAAAGGAAGCACTGCACTGGCACAGTATAGCTGGGGCTTAAGAGACCTTGCAGTTATTTCAGTAAGTGCTTTGGCACTAGCCACATCAGTAACATTTCATGAAAATAGCATCTGCAGAGTGTCAAGGCATGTCAGTATAACATTACACTATTTTTACACTCGGATTTGTTGTCTGCAGTTTGCTGTAAACACCCAGCTGTTGTAGAAAGCAAACCTTACACAACAGAGTAGGGGAAAATTCTTTTTTTTTTTCTATTACAGTTTTCACATGCCTTCTAAACCATTGCCGTTCTCTGACTTAAGATACAGGAGATTTTAATTTTTGTGACATACAGTTGAAAAGCAGTTTCAGTCTGAATCATAAGAGGTGGAAAATTAACCACAATATATATTTTCATTTTTAAAAATAAATTAATATAGAGATATATAAGTATATTTAGAATAACTATAATGGAATTTCACCAGTATATCTACAGAGAGTATTTTTATGGAAAAATCCCTCAAATTGATACTGGATCTTGGAAATATTCCAATTCATATAGGAAAAATGTTACATTCATACTGGAAAAAAACACAGCTTTTTCTTTTGTCTCCTTTCTAGCCATTAGCCATGCTTATTGTGTCTGTTCTGATTCAATACACTGTCAACAACCTCCACAAAATACCCTATCACCGTCTATATTTATGGATATACACAGGGTTTCCAAAAGAGCTTGTAAATATCACAATGGCATGGACAGTTCCAGTCTAAGGTAATTTTTTGGCTTTTTTTGATCTGTAGACACGACACACGAGAACAAAACAAGCATGAATCTACCGTGGCGCTCAGCTGTAAATGGTCAACCACCACATATATTGTCTAATTGTTTTTCACAGTTCTGTGTGAGCAGAGACAAAGCCAGTTACTCTGCTGAGAAAGTTGACAGGCACTTCTTACGAATGTCACATAATTTTGGGATCTGTTTGTTTTATCACGTTATGCCATGTTATTTGGACACGAATGCTTGAACATCTTTACAAGGTGCACAAGTGGTAGCAACTTATCCCATGGAAGACAATAACATAAAAAAAACTATAGTTTTGGACTAAAATTACACATTTATGGGACAAAGCCAAAGCGATCAACTTTGGCTGTATGTCAAGGTTTTCCAGGCTGCTTA
The DNA here is from genome assembly GCA_013397975.1 of Machaerirhynchus nigripectus. Taxonomy (NCBI): domain Eukaryota; kingdom Metazoa; phylum Chordata; class Aves; order Passeriformes; family Dicruridae; genus Machaerirhynchus; species Machaerirhynchus nigripectus. The sequence continues at coordinate 24,111 of VZRQ01004170.1, read as the reverse complement.
CAAAAACAATATGTGTTGCAAAGGAAGTAAACCTTGAGAAGAAAATAGAAGTTTTGCGCACATTTTCCTTTCCTCAAATAAAAATAGCCACTTAACTTTTTACAGAGATGCTAATACAACAATCACCTGCAGTGCAAGATTGTTACAAACAGTATCCTGCTGTGGTCTCCCTCACATTGTACTACACCAACAGAAACTCAAAAGACACTGGAGTATTTCTGTGGGCACATAGTGGGACTTACAATCAGGACATGTAATCTCTCTCGCATTTTAAATATTTTAAGATGCATTCTCAGCAGATTAGCAACCACAAATGTAATCTTAAAGCTTTGATCTTGTTTGAATCCTCAGGCTATAGAAAATCTTTGATTTTTTACCTCTATATGAGAGTTATGAATTAGAAAAGGCCATAGAAAAGTGGAAACAAAATCAAAAGAAATTTAGCCATGATGAGTTTGTGCTGAATTTATGAAAGAGAGTGCATAGCCAAGACTTAGGAAAATAATGTTGGAGTATATGCTAATGCATTGAAAAAGCTCTGAACTAAATAGTGGCAAAGTTTTTACGGTAAAAAGTGTAAGGAAAGGCATCAACACGGAACCCTGTAAGTAATCCAATTATGACAATGTTATCTGATTTTGAATTTAAACCAAAAAATATAAATTTCCCAAAAACCTCTAGNNAACAGAGTGGGGGGGGGGGGGAACTTTCACAGTTTTGTCTTTGTTCTTTTGAGTTAAATTGCATGGGGGAAAATAAAGGACAAGGTTTTCCATCTGCCACTTGTTTTTTATCAGATTATACAGTGAATTCAGCTGTGAATCTGTCCCCAAATATAACTATAATATGAATGCCCTCTGGTCCTTACTTGAAAGTTAAGCAATATCTAAGGTTTGAGAGGTGCTGGTGATCCAGTAAAGCTATAGAGCAGTCTTTTTATTTCCATTGAAAAGCATCTCACAATTCAGTTAGCCCTGCTCATCTCAATGTGGAGTAGAAACACATATTTGGAAAAGGAAAAACTTGCATCCTCAATGGAAGCATGCTCAAATGGAATGAACATCAGCTATCTGAGGATTTAGAGAAGCTTAAAAAAAATCAATTGATCAATATTTTAAAAGGGTAAAGAAAGACCTTAATTAGCATTATATGATCTGGTTCTCTCTTGTTTAAAGCTTTTGCTTCAAAAAATTATTCCAGCTGTTGAGTGTATCTCACTGGCCAACTCAGTTTCCCCAAGCACAAAGTAATTTCTCAGCTTACCTGCTGTGTGATGCTTTAGCAACTCACAAAGTCCTTTTTTTAGTACCTTCTCTGGATCAGCAAGGCTGGCCTCGAAGGGTCCTCCTTGCTCCCTGGATGTGGTGACTGACTGCAGACTGTGACCTTCTGTACCACTCACGGTCTTCTTGGCTGTGCTCGTGTCACTGCAAGAGTGGGAGGGAGTGAGGGAGGCACAAGACCTGTGAGTTTATTTCACTCACTCACGCTCACTTGTTATCCACTTCCAGCTGAGTCACTCTCTTGTCACTTCCAGACGCACACATTTAAAGTGGGTAAAGCAGCAGATGAAGAGGAAAATAATCATTTATGCACAAGGCTGAAAGCATAAAAGGAAATATTTACACAATCCTCCAAGACATAAAACAACAACTTCTGCCGTCAGTCAACTCTTGCTACTACGAGGAACTGGGAAAAAAACAGAGAGGGACTTTTGTGCTTACAGGAGGGGTATCTGACAGGAAAACAGCTTCTCGAAGAGGAGGAGACTGGCCATAGAAACATTTGCATGACCGACAGCCTGAAGTGCCATTGTCCTTTTGATTCCTTTTCTTTCTTCTGTGCACCTGGATAAAAAAATAATGCACAGCTAGTTTTCTTCATGTCCCCAAGAGATGATTTCTATTTGTCTTTTAACCCAGTTACAACAAACAAGCCTCTCAGGAATAAATTTTTTATACTCCCTTTTTCTGTATTTGTGAATTATTTTACATGTCAAAAGCCTACAAAATTTTTAACTTTTTCAGGTTTACAAAAGAACAGATCATTTAATTACAAAACATTTCCTTTTTCTTTGGAATAAAACTTTAATTCGTCTTTTGGTAATTCTGCATTTGTGTCCCTTTCACTGAAGAGAGGTCAATCAGGAAGTCGCTATGACACTGAATATCAATACTATTTAGTAACAGGCAATTTTTGTCCGTCTTCATCACCCTTCTTAAGTTAAGTGTCCTCACTGATTTTAGTGGGCCTTCTTAATGACTGGAAATTCATTAAGTGGGTAGGTAGTGTGAGCTATGCAGAGCTTGGCAGTGAGTAATTATTTAACGGTAAATGTTGGCTTGAGGTCCAGAGGCCAGTCTGCCATTCATCCCAAATTCAGCTAATCAAGCAGAAACACAATCTTCCCTTGATCAACTATAGCAAAAAGTAATCAGGACAGACAAGTGAAATAAATTACCTTTTTTGTCTTAAAAAGACAGTTCAGTTGGTTCTTGACTATCTCAACAAGTAAACTTTTTATTCATGTTGTTCCAGATTTCACTGGGTTTTGTAATTTCCCTCTTCACATAAACATGCTAGGCATGAAGTTAAATCCTGTCAGTATTGAGCAAGATGGAGCACCATTACTTTTCAGGTGAGACAACAGACAACTTTGTGATGAAAAAAACCTGTTAACAGAACAGTGCCTAAAGACTCTATTTCAGTAAGTCCCGCAGGGATTTTTTCCTACTTTTAATGATCATAGGTTTTACTTCCCGCAGTAGTTCACAAACACATTTCTCTGTGACTCCAGAGAATTTTCTGTAATTTTTTTAGAAAAACAAATTTTGTTTCATTTCTGTGGATAAGGTTTTTCCAGCATGAGAAACAATTCCTAACGTTATAAGATTCTAACTTTTCATGTATCATTGCTTTTTTCTTAATTGCCTGCTCTTACTGTCTTTTGAAAGAGAACTGGACATTCAGAACATGCTCAGTTTCATGTCTCAGCACACATCTTTGTAATCAAGTGGGATGATGGCCTGCCGCTGTTATGCTGAACGCAATGTGAAAGGAGAGGAACAGCACAGATGGAAACTGCATGCGCAAATTAGGAATGAGTAATGCGCTCCATGTCTTACAGTGTAGTCGAAAGCATTACGTATTACTTTGCAAAGATACTTTGGAAAAGACTTCAGGAACACGGAGCTCTTCAGGTACAAATATTAACAAAGAACAGCTTGGTATTTTAGTCCAGGACCTCTAGTTCTGACAGGCCTGAAGGGAGTATGATATAAAAACATTAGTCAGAGCTGTGGTTTAACCAGGAAGGGAGATAAGCGTCATACAAATGTTTGTTCACGGGGGGAAAACTGGGGGGAAAAAAAAGTAAAACTATCCAGCATTACGTCATATGGTTTGGAATACCCTTCTGGCCAGTTGGGGGTCAGCTGTCCCAGCTCTGTTCCTTCCACAGCTTCTTGTGCACGTCTAGGCTCCCTGCTGGCAGAGCAGGAGGAGCTGAGAAGTCCCTGACTTAGCGTAAGCACTGCTCAGCAACCAGCAAAACATCACTGTGTTAATAATGTTATTCTCATACTAAATGCCAAACACTGTGCTTATACCAGCTACTAGGAAGAGAATTAACTCTATCCCAGCTGAAACCAGGGCAACCACATAAGAAATATGGTGAACCAGCAACTAAGGAATCCCAAATTATTTTAAAGAGAATGTAATACATGTGATACTCCCTTGAAATTAAGCTGCCAAATAATGTGCCACATTTCTTGTAAGTGCTTCTCAGTTCACAGTTCTTTCTAGACAAAATAGCTTAATTTTGAAATAGTTAGTAAGTACCATTCTGGTTATTCTTTTTATATGGTGAGTGGCATAGAAGGCAAAGTAGAAGAACTGAAAAGAAATTGAAAGAAGTGGTAGGCTCATAGGAATAACCACTGTACTAAAGGGAATTTAATAAAGGCACTGAGAAATAGGCAGAGAAAAGAACAGAAAACTTCAAGAATGACTTGGTTTTCCATGCAAAATGCGCTCTCTCAGACAGTTTCAGAGAGAAGCTTGTCTAATGTACTCTGTCCATGTACAGAAAGTCAAAACCACCAACAATTAGAAAGTATCTCCTGCTATAAAATAAAGTTAATTCCTTACAGAACGTGTTGATCTCTTCCCATCCTTCTCTGAGCAGGACTTAAGAAATCATGACTGTTCCTGCACAAGACACATTTTGTGTTTGAGGCATCATTGCCCAAATACATTCTCCCCATTGCACTCCTTGTGACTCTCTGCACTGTTCTTCTTTCTTCAAAAGGAGCACATCCTCCAGCTGAGTGGGTAGACCCCCAAAAAATCAACACTGTTACTTCCCCCACTTCCTTTTAGTCCAACCAGCAAACTACCAAAAAAGAGTGTTTGTCTTTTTAAGGCTGTCATCCTGTTATTTTTTTTGAATGCTTGACTGCCTTTTAAGCATTGTCTGATCAGTGACTGAAATCACTAATGCCAATATCTGTTTACACAATCTCTGGGAGAGATCACCAAAAGCACCTCAAGGCATTTGAGTTTGATACCAATGCATGACAATCACTCAGAGAATAACTGATTTCTAACTCATTTTGTTTTCGGTAAATGTAAAGAGTGGCTTGCAGAGTACTCTAAGACTTGGTATGAAGGCAACACAACTCACATCTTGCTTCACTGTCTTCCTCAGTAAACCAGCTGCTTTGACAAAGAAGAAAATAATATTAAACTGACTATTAGATCCTAAAAATATTCCTGCTGGCTTCATTCTGTTGTTAACTTTTTTAATTGGCTGATTGTATTTATTTATCACAAGATTTACACCCCAGGTTTTAGAAAACTGCCCTATGTTTATTATCAGATCTTTCCAAGGAACAGAGTTAGGTTGATCATCCATTACTTTTCTAGTTCATCTTTCATAAAAGACAAATGCCATGTCATGGTCTTCATGACCTAATTCTTAGTTACCTAATCAATGACAGAAAAGAATAGACCTTCGGCAGGTAGTGGCCTTGTTTTACCTTTAATGAGCAGGAAAAAAAATGCGGGCAGATTGCAGTTTTTGTTGGTGGTTGGTATTTTACTGTTGATAGATAATATATTTATATGAATTAACAACAGAATTGTTTGTGTGTCTGAGTTACCATACCCATTAAGCCTTAGAAAGTATATTAAACCCTGAAAAAAAGGAAATAAGCTCATCATCATTTATGTTTAACTACATACACGTATAGGATACTAAACAGAAGACACCAGACTGATAAACCATGTTTTTCAACCTTCCACTCAGCAAGTTACAGTGGACAAATCCCATGCCTTCCCAATATGTGCTATAGAAAGGTCACCCCCTGTGATCCTGTGCTGCTTTGCTGCTTGCCTGTTTTACTTGCCTGTGGATCCCCACACTACCTGTCCTCCCTGGCCCTCCATGGGGTGGCTGCTGCTCTGTTTTCCTCTGGCTTTACCAGCTGCAGCATCCAGGCAAGGATGAACAAGGAGAACACCACAGTTTGTTAACACAGTGTGTTAAATACAGGGGGGGTTGGTAAGGAACCTCCTGGAAACAGTAGGCCAGCAGCAGCCTAGCTCAGAACCTTTGATAAATCCAGGAAAGCAGATTATGAAAATGCAGAAATAAATTTATTTTAGATGAAGATAACAAGTTCTCACTATATTTCTGTGTTCTAAATTTACCTATGAGGAAAAACGGTGGAAGTTTATTGATGAATTAAAACATCTCTGTTCAGTGATGAAAAGAAATTGAGTCAAGGAGAAAACCTTTCATTCGCCTAAAAAAAAAAAAAGGTAAAGTTCTGAAAATATAGTCCTGTAAAGTCAGATAAGAAGCAATTTAATATGACTGTCCAAATCTAGTAACACCTCTACAAGGAGATACAAAGAAGAGAGGAAAACACAACTGAGCCTCAGGTCGAAGGAAGCACAACTACCTTCATCTAACTGAGGGCAAAGACATACTGAAAGACAGACATAGTGAGAATAATTGAAATAAATTTGGACTATTTAAATAAAGAAAGGAGCAAGTCAGCATGTAAAAGCAGTGAATGACTAGGATAAGACAAATTGTTGCAAACCAGATAAAAATAATTTATTTCTATCAACTTGGTAGATATTTGGGACAAGTTGCCACAAGACAGAAACAAACAATAAAACAAACAAAAAAACCAAAACCCCTGCACTTGGTGAGACTCAAAAAGGCTCTACAGTGTAGCTAATGAGAACACCCACAGGGTTAATGTCCAAAAAAAAA
>VZRQ01004170.1:0-17798 GCA_013397975.1 Machaerirhynchus nigripectus | reverse complement strand
AAAAAAAAGGTAGATTTGAACTCCTATTTTTTAAGAAAAATGGTCACTCCAGTAATTACCCATTCAGTAATCTCTGGCAATTTCTCCTAAAACACGGATAGTAGCTACTATAATAAAAAAGACTAGACAGGATGAATTATTTATCTTGTCCAGAATGGCAATTGCATTCCACTGTAAGAGTAAGCTTGTTTATGTCCTGCTGTTTGTTGCACGCTACTCTGGATTTTTTCTGGACATGACCACTCTCAAAAGTTTTTTCTATTACTTCCTTTTTGGTTTTAATTGGATTTGGTAAACTCTGTTTAAAACCAGTACTTGGAAACATATGGTGATGTAGCAAAGCCAAAGGTTTTCCTGTATTTTTGTCCACTGCATGCCTGCAAAGTTGAAATGTACTGAAGCTGGCAATTAAAAAAAACAAAAACAAAGGACAATGAGGCAACATGAAAGCAGAGACACAAATGAAAAAAACCTTCTATTCGGACAGCTGATGAATGAGAATTCTTCTTTCTGGTCACAGAAAACTTAAAACTGTTCTGCATCTGTATTTTTTTCTGATTTGTCAGTGGTTGTTCTCAGACAAAAACCAGCAGAAAACAAACAGAAAACAGAAAACAAACATTCAAGGAACAGCCACAACATAAGAGAATAAATGAGATCAGAGGATGTAATTGTTGGTTAAACCATTTACCCCAGATGTTCCTTCACACTGATTCATCTGATTGCTCTGTCATCCACCCTGTCCTGGAGCAGAAATACTTTCCCCACAAGACTATTGTGGGTTATGTAACCCTTGATATTCCCTTTTGAAGGCATCAGTATATATTTCATTCGCAAGGTGGGTCAGGACGGGAAGTTTTCAGTTCCTCTGATATGTGCCTTATCTGCATTAGAGAGAATACTGGTCTCTAGCAGGTCTCTACCCATGGCAAGGGGGATGGGAATAAATGATCTTTAAGGTTCCTTCCAACTCAAACAATTCTATAATTCTTTTAAATTCAAAAATACATAGAAAATGATGGATTTCTGTGTATGTGTTTAACTGTAAAGTTTCAGCATATGGTTTCATTGCCCATGATTAATACCAAAAGCAGCTATCATTTATCCATTCTGGTTCTAGCCAGTGCTTTGTGAAAAGGAACTACAGTCCCAGTCTTCCTGTCTGCTGCTTCCTGCTGGGCCTTATCAAAAAAAGCAGGACAGGGTGACTTCCTTAGGTCCAAGGCTGTCACTGTGTATCAGGTTATTGTTCATATGTTCTTACAGGTTCCCAAAAAACAGATTCTGGCCAATACACCATCTATCTAGCACTCCCCTATTTTTCCACCAAAAAGGGTTTTTTACCCCCTAATGTGAATGGTACTTGCCACGGACTTCTGTAGATGTAAACCCTTTGCACTGCAGTAAGGAGGGCTGCAAAAACAAAGAGAATGCATTTGTAGCCAGCCCCTTCCCTCTGAACTTTATTCAAAGGACATAAAAACTAAAAGACAGACACAGCATCAGAAAACTGTCAGGAGGTGGGAGACAGTAGGAGCCTAAAATGTTCTGACTCCTACACAGACTCCCAGCTCAATCCCACCAACACTGGACGGGTGGGGAGAACAGACCAGAAAGCTCAGCTGTTTTAAAGCCTGCCATTCTCCCTGCTGAGGCACCGCTACCATGCAGCACTCTTCCAGAAAAGATGCCAACCAGGCAAGATTTTTTCACATTCATTTAACAAACACTATTTGTGTTGCTTGTACCTCTGCTGCCCAGAAGTTAATCAAGAAAAGCAGGAACAGGTCTTGCTATCAGCATCACTCCATCATCTTCCCCTCCCCACCTTCCACCTGCATGTCTCCAGGTATCATATCCTGATGTATTTTCTTTTCCAAACGGAGCATTGATAACTGATACAAGACAAAACCTCTGGTAACTGCACTGTAGATCCTAAATTGCTTTCTTGAAGAAACAGCATTATGGGTAAATTGTTTTTCAGGAAAAAAAAATAACTTTAGGTGGTCATGGACAACTTTTTACTGAAAGGCAAGTAGCCAGTACCTGCTGTGACATCAGACTGAAATCCCTATAGCTCTTGAGCTGATGACTGTGTTCAAGACAGACAGCGGTGCAAGAAAAGCATCTCTGAATATCAGTGTTTATCACTTGAAAGAAACCTTCGGTCATACCTTGAAGCCAAGAAAAGAAACTTAAAATTAGTATCTATTTTCTTTTCAGTAGGAGAACAGGAAACACAAGTGATGAATTTTCAGTGAGGGTCTAAGGCATTACACTAATCCCCCTTTTCAACTGATGAAATACTTCCATATGGATGGAGTCACATACCTTGGGAATGATATCAATAAAAGCACTTGAACACTGGAACAGCAACAACCAAGAAAAGCATTCAGGTTGCATCAGCCATTTCACCCAGGAGTAGCCATACTTCCTCCACCACTTTACAACTTGCCTTTGCTGACTCCTGGAGTTGTGACTGTGGTTTCACTGAATTACTCGAGCCTCTTAGCAGCAATTTCCATGCTTTGAGTTAGGTGTTTACTGCCAGTCCAGCCCAGGTTCTAAGCATGTCATTAGTCTAAAGTATTATGTCAACATGCTTATGTATACAGAATTATAGAATTCTTTGGGATAGCAGGGACCACAAAGACCATCTAGTTCCAACCCCACTACCATCAATTGAGCTTTAAGTTTTCACTGCTGCTCATAGAATTAAGGACATTCCCATTAGGACTCCATCATAAATTTGCAACTACCAAACATGCCTTTTAATCAATGAAATAGCTACCAGGAAAATAATACGTTTCATTATAACCCAGGTTAGATGTTTCTGGCTTGTGTTAGAGGCTCACATTAAGCAGAAACAGCTCAGTCCTGACTTCTTTACTATTTCTTCACTTAAGGTACTTGTTTATACTTCCAAATATCTCTGACCCAAAAATAAAAATTATTTTAAGATTATTTTGTTTTTAAAAAATAAAAATAAATTCTTCAGTGACATATCCTGCATTTGCCATTGTTTTAATTACTCTGCATAATCCTGTGTGAGCTGATCCAGCACTGGAACACAAAGTAAAGGTGAAGTTCATACTCAAAAAAAAGAGGAGAAAGAAAGAATTTTTCAAAAGGGAACTACAACTGTAAACGTAGAATGTATTTCTACCATCTGTGAAACATAAAAAATATGTTTGTCTCCTTTTTCTATAGCAGATATTATTCTTGTGCCCCTGAGCATTCATTTCGCTAGAAGAAGGACATTCAAGAGTATATCCCCATGGTTTTACTCCTGCACCATGGAAAGTTATTACAGGTCTTGCAAAGACACAAAGAGCCTAAGTCACTTGATGCTACTGTGTTGCTAATCTGAGTGTGATTGCAGCAGAAAGGAAATATCAGAAGACAGAATATTACTAAACAGACCTTCAGTATCTCAAGATCACCCTATTAAATGATCAGTGTAATCTGAAAACCTCTTTCCTTCAGTTGAATACCAACATTCAGTTTAATTAATAAAGCTCATCTGCAAGCCAAAAGATTACAGACATAATGAATCATAGAATCATGCAATGATTTTGGTTGTAAAGAACCTTAAACATCATCTAGTTCCAATCCCCCGGGCCATGGGCAGGGATACCAGTTAATGAAATTTTATGTTGGAATTCAGGACTGAACGTGCATTTTTTGTGTTGGGCTGTGAGGAGCTCTAAATGCATAAACATCCAGACTTCTCTTTAAGGAGGTCACTACCACCCGTATTTCCTCCTTACAACCATAACTAACATAGACTGTGACCTTCTAAGTATTTCTAATAGTCTCCCAATTGGTGTCAGGCATTTCAGAATAGGTTAGGTTACCTAAGAGTTTTCCTATTCAGCCTCTGCATGCTGTTTACTTTATTCTCACTGGACTGGTTAAGCTGATCAGTGAAACTTTAATCTGTACATGAATGTGCTAGTTATATTTCTATTCCCATTAGGAAGGAGATGTGCACTGGAGAAATTTTGCAAGTACAAAACAATCCTAAAATGTGGAAGTATAGTTCCCTTATCAACTTAAAGCATGTATAATAATTAAAAATTTCAAAATGGATAAGGGCTTAGAAATGAATTTCAAATTAGTTGTGATAACACGAACACTTATTAAGATTTTACACAGCTTTTTTATTATTGTGTAACTTTTTGAAGGTCAATAAGGAATCTGTTTTCAGAGCATTTGGAAACAGCCGAAAAATTATTTTTGGAAATAATTATATAATCAGACAACCAAACAATTGTTGTCATGACTATCACGACAGACCCAATCAATTGCAGTTGACATCAGTTTTACTCACAGATAGCTTTAATATCTATCTTCATAACTAATTTTACACAGAGAACATGAGAAAAGACCTTCTAGGTTTGTTTCCCAGTCACTCCAACAGCAGCCATCTCACTGCAGGTATCTTGTGGATCACAATCACAGGGTAAATCTCATCTCACAGAGTTCTGCTGAAGAAGGTAAGAGTCATACATAAGAAGTATGGTGGGACTACAGACTTAAGCAAAGTAGATTCAACTGAAAGGAGACTATGTTGAAAGGGAAACGGGATCACTTTTAGATGTTAATCCTTTCTCATTGCTCTGCTGAAGATATGTGGAATACAGACAACTTCAGCACTTCAGCTATGACACCCTCAGCTGTCACTCGTAGTTCTTTTCAACACAGTGTCAGTGCCCATCTCAGTATTTTGCCTCGCCTTCTCAATTTGTTTCTCAGATCTAAACTAGACACAAATTAGCATTAAAATGCAGAGCCAGTGAGAATGAAGGAAAGACCCCAAGTTTAGACTACATGCCTGTAAGGCATACCTGATTTTGTTCACATGATTCTTATCCTCCATTTCAGTTTTCAGGAACATACACAAAACACCATATTGTGTTTTTCTTAAGTGAACTTTATCCATGTGATCTGACAAACTCAGGTATTTAGATAGAGAAATATCTCATTTCTATTTGATGTGCAAAGGAATTTGCAAGGTAAACATGGAAACACTTTGGAAAGACTTTAAGACCCTTGATATTAGTACAAAGTTGACCTGGAGAGCATTCTGACATCCATTTCACTGTTCAAGAAGGAGCATTTTTAGTACATGTAGCCACCAGGCACGTATGTAAGAAAAAAGAGCTCTGCCTTCCCTCTCTAACAGGTTTACCTAGAAAAGTGCTGGAGACACTTATAGTAGAGGTGACAGACTGCCTTTCCTGGTATCTCAACTTTCTGGTAAACCTGATGCTGCACTCACTTGTTAGGCATGTTTTTACTGCTTTATGTCATCTCAGCAAACCTTCAACAGAAGCTCTGGAGCAGAGAGAATAGAAAATTAGAATTTTAAATAGAACCTTAGAAAAAAGCTTATGTTTCCTATGCCCTCACACTTGATACTTGTACTCACTGATTTTAACTAGCGAACTCAACACTTAGCAAAGTTAGAATTCGAATGTCCTTATATTTTAAGGGCACCTGAATTAGGAAGTTAGGACCAATCTAGCCCCACTCCTTCCTTCAATGGTGTTTACGCTGTGTTCCTGTCTAAAAGCAGATGTTGTCAACAACAGTTGTATCAAAGACCTTTTTGAGTTTAATATTTGCAAGCTATTCCCTTTTTTGTTTTGTTAGCAGCTTCTCTTGTACATATTAATTACTTCAGACCTCTGCCAACATATGCTAATATCCTAGCACAGCCTCTTTCATGGGAAATGTCAAAGATTAAATTCAAATGAAGGATGACATTTCAGTTGGCATATTTAATGTATAATGGTTCTTCTTTTTCTTCTAGCAAGTTCAGATGAGGAAAACCATAATATTTAAAGAAAAAAAAACCCCAGTTTTTTCATAAAATTGCTAGGTCACCAAATTATCTTTGCAGAGGCAAAAAGCCCAAACACTTCTGATGTGATGAAAAATATCGGAAATGAAATTTAACTCTGTCTTTACTTGCCAGGTGCCAATAGAGAACTGCCAGAAAAATAATAAAATACATCTAATACTTCTGCCATATTTTCCCTGATTGCGTGTTTGGGCAGAATGCATCAAAAAGCACTTCTGCTTCTCCTAGACAATGTTCACTGTTTTAGACTAAATTTCTCTTGCTGGCAGTTTTCTACACATGTGCCAGGAAGCAGCAAGGGCAGGCTGTTCTGCCAGGGAAGGTGAATCAGTACTGACATCCCAAGGGAAGCGGAGGCAGCAGGTCCACAACATCCAAATGAGGACACCAGTGTGGGGCTGGGACAGTGACAGGGGTGACTGAGGGACTTGTGTCTGCCACACCAGCGCTGGCAGTGAAGCAGGTCCAGGATAATTACAGGTAGCCAAGCCAGCCAGGGTCAAGGCAGAATGGGACTAGACACAGCATCCCCGTAACGTACCTCAGGCAGAGACCAAGGGCAAGACCTGTCCACAGGAATAGATCCTGAGAGAAGAAAAGGTGAGGTCCCTGGGCAGTACTTCTCACAGCCTCATGAGTGTTGTCTGAGATGGATCCCTCCCCAGGCAGCTGAACTTCCAGCAGCAGGGAGAGGCTGCTGATACACTCATCTCTGTCATGACAGTCAGGGAGAAGCAGCCACCAGGACTACTTTTCGGGGGTAGAAGAAAGTTATAAGAATAAAGATGATTATTCAAAGACTTGAGTTTGCTATATGAACAATTTGAAGCTCCATGGAAAACATTTTGGTGATCTTCAAGTTGAAGAACATTGATAAGCATTAATATCAGGAGAATTTTCAATTGAGTACTTTTTCTTGTGGTCTTCTCCATGGGCATGTTATAGCCATACAGGCTTCTTTAAAGTTTCTCTGAATTGAAAAAAAGCAAAGAGAAAACAAAACAAAACAAAACAAAACAAAACAAAAAAACAGAGTCCCAAAAAACCCAAAAAAGTAAACCTCAAATTAAAATTATAGATAAACCAGATCTGCAACAACTTAAATTCTCTTAGAAGAAATATCCTTGAGATTGAGTCAAATGAATATTCTTTTCCTTTGGCTGTTTTTCTCCTCTGGAAAGTCTTTGTGTTGATAGAGTTTAAGGAGAAAAGCACAAAAAATACAAGAGCTATTCCAAGTGTTAAAAATGATGAAAAAAACAGGAACATGAAGTGACAAAGAAGGACCTATCATCAGACAAGCAGACTGAAACACATACGTTTACTGTAATGCCTTAGACTTATGGAATAGTAGAGCTAGAACTCTGATAAGCTGGAGGCAGCTGTGAGAGTCAATACCCCTGTTGGATTTGTCAGAGCCGAAAAATGATTGACCAGACATAACATCTGTATGTGAGCCCTACTGAAACTGAAGAATTACATAGCTAGAAATTAATATCCTTAATGTCATTGTCATTTGATATACTCCATCAGCCAATTTTCTGGATTTAATAAGCCCCTGGATGGTTAAGCATAACTTAAATATCACTTAGTTTATTTTAATAACACAGACTGTATTTTTCTTTAGTGTATTTACTAAATATCTGTAGCTTTGTCTTGGTATCTGCATAGTATACCACAATAAAATTGATATTTAGCATTCACTGGCTCTCAGCAGGACTCAGAACTAGTCCCACAAGTCATTCTCTAGTAAGTTGGGCAGTGACCAAACTCAAAATATAGAAGCTCAAAAGTTCTGCCTTACAAGCCTTGGGCACTCTGTAAATACAACTTTAAAAATAATTCTCAGTCATTTGTCTAGGATCTTCATGAAATATATTGTACATATGCAACTGAATAGAGGTAGAAGAATCTGAATCACAATACAAATTTTAATAAAGAATCACGTAATTGTTATGATGATAGTTCAGGAAGCTTCTGAAATATGTACTTAGATTAATCAAATATGTCATATGTCTTATTTAAGATCCTGAGGTTTTATGAAATGGATGATTATTGATCAGCATCCATTTTTTAAGCAATTTTCTTGTCACTGGTATAAACATTTTATAATAATATATAAATTATAATAAGAAGCAATAAGAAAGACCTTAATGCTTTTTCTGCACTTGGTTTTAAAAAAGCATATATTCCTTATATTAATTTTAACTGACATATATTTGGCATAGCAAAATTTTGCAGGTTAGCATTTGTATTTGTTTTCTACTGCCATTGATTTTCCTGGTTCAGCTGATATTAATAAATTCTACTGCTAATTGATTTTGATAGCTTCCTATTCTTAGAAGATAGTGATCAGCAGAGTGGAATTTCAGTGAGCAGCAACACCACGTTGCAATCAGATAAGCAGTAAGTGATGGGACCATCTGTTTTTTAAAGACCATTTAACTTTGATATTCCTTTCAGAGTTGTATTAAACTATATTATCTGTATAATGAATCCTATTTGTTCACCCACCTTTCAGCATATTTACAAGCCAAGCATCCAATATTGCAACCACTGAAACATACAAATGCATAGACACTGCATAATACATTAACAGGATTATATTGTAAAATCCCGTATATGCCTGAAATAAAAGAGCAGGATATGAACAGGCCTTCGGCCACAAAGCAGAATGGTAGAGCTGGGCAGCACTGCCCCTTTTGTGTCTGAACCACAGGACTACCCATTGCATATTCCCTTATCAGAAGGGATAGGCAGAGTGCTCTTCTGGCTCACATCCCGCCATGCAGGCAAGTGGAAATGCCTGATCCACGGCACCTGTTATACCATCACCACCAGCAGCACAGCCTGCAACCCCCAAGTGCAGCCTGGTAACTACCTTTTCTCACAGAGCCTTGAGAACCCTCAAAGTGTCAGGAGGAGTCTCCTGTGAAAGGTTCAGGGGGAGTATTTATGTGTCAGCAGTAGAGGAACTGCACACCAAAGGGGTTTTTGTGGGCACTGTGTGCTCTCAGACAGCTCTGGGACAGACTGTCCTGGGCTTTGCAGTTGCCTGATTCTCTTCAGGGCATGAAGCATTAGGCATGAACGGACCTGAACATGCCACTTATGTTTCTAATGTATTATTCCCAGTATTTCACCCACAAATAGTAGTCAGGATCTTAGATTTATTCTGTCCTGCTGCTGGAGAATTATTTCTTCATGTGGAGTTTCACTTTGACCAGCATTCATTTCCCACCTCTCTTCTCTCATAGTGATTTCATCCTTTGGTCTTTTGAGCTCCATCTCCATACATTTGCCTCAGGGAGTTTTGCAGCAGCAGCGTATCAATAACCTTACAGAAGATGCTGCATGACTGATTCACAACTATTGCTGAAAATCAAGGACAAAGAACTGAACTGGCTGATAAAAGTAAATGCAATTTTCCATTCCTGCATTGCAAACAAGTCAACCAAATGGGTCGTCGTCCAAAAAGAAGTATTTAAATTAACTGGCAACATCTAAAAAAGAAATAAATAGGAATAAACTGATCTGCTTAGAACAAAAATAGAACAGAAAAGACTCAGTAGTTCATCACTGTATGCACAGTCTGCAGAGCTGAACATTTGAGCTCACTACTTTCATTCCTAAAATAAAATGTACCTCAAATTCACAATAGAAGTGATGGACCAAACCTTATGTTCTTGACATCACTACTATTTTTTCTGTACAAAGATCCCTGAACACCCTGAACCCAGCATCTATATTTCTCCTGTGCTATTAAAGTATGGATTCCGTAGGTATTGAAGAACTCTGAGCAGAAGATCCTATACCTTAATTAGTAAGACATCAAACAAACCTATTAAAGAGGTTGTTTATGCTCCTTGTTTTCATTTGCCTTGTTTCAGATTATCAAAAGCCTTCTCTTCTTTCCCCACTTTCTGTTTCACTTAAAACTGGCAAATTTTAAATTTTACCCTGTAAAGAGAAATAAAAAATGCTGGAAATGTAAACTGCTGTACCAACAGATATTGTTTTTAAATACTGTACTGGCAGACAGTTAGCTAGTACATTATATTTTCATAACAAAATAGTCTCACAATCCTAAAATATAGTAATTTCAGTTTTAATGCCTGTCATCCCTACAAGCCTCAGACTATAAATTTACGGTCTCAGAACATCAAATGCAAGCATTTGTTCATTCACTGTTAGTTTTGACTGGATAGGAACACAACTATGCTGCTGAAAGAGCATCCATTTTTGGAAAACTTAAAGTAGAAAATTTTGGAACTTCTCATGAGCTACACTGATGACATTTTGCTGTGTATGAACTCCTGAGGATGTTTTTTGAAGTATTTTAGCTTTAGTGCAGAATAAAGGTTGCTGCTACAGGAAGAGATACTGTTGTTTTTGTAATGAAATTACAAAAAATTTCTATGCAATCCACTGCATATATCTCCTTTTGTATAAAAGACATCTGTGAACTTAACTCCAGCAGCACTAAAAATCTTTCCTTGACTCTTGTATGTTTTGAATGAAATATGTCAAGGATACATATTCTTGTGTATCTGTCCAGTAAGTATTTTCTGTTAACTCATAATTCCTAATGTCTTCACAAAACTGTAAAAATTACTAAGAATTATGAGACTAGCATTTCAGTAATTCTGAAAAGCTTTCGGAAAATTAAAAAGATTTAGGATTCAAAATGTCTTTCACTATATTTGCACCTCTGTACAAAAAGTGAAGAGATTTAAGGAAAAATGTCATGACAACAGTCTTCTTTTGTAGGACTGAGGCCCATACTTTCTTGCAAATTAGTAGCAATACTAACAGTTTTATCCAGTATTTGCAGTGTGCATTTTACACAGTATTTTACCTATAATTGAAGTGCCTCAAAAAAAATTAAGCTAGTCAAACCTCCAATCTCTCCCACCAACTAGAAAATTTAAATCATCAATCACTTGAAATTTTGATGTAAGAGAGAGATTAGTCTGCTGGAACTGTGAAAAATGAACTGCGGTGCATTGTTATAAGTTTCTTTGTTATACAAAACCAACAGAAAAACTGGCATTGGCTTTGATTTTGTAAATAAATCTAAGACTGTATTTCTCATATTCCAAGTGCTATGTTCATCTGGGAAAAAAAAAAAAAAGCTTTATACTAGGTGGAATTCTGACAAGGCATGCACACACAGATGCACACAAAGCTGTAAAAAAAAAAATCAGTAAACTGTCCAAGCTCAGAAGATTTAACTAATGGAAAAATAGAACATCATCAAATTAGCAAATTTTCTTCTTTCTCTGTTTCTTGTCCAAGCAATTGCATAACAAAGCTGTGGAAGGTCTTGAGGACTGAACCAACTGCTGTTCTCAATAGATTTTGTGAAATAAAAAAAGCATTTTCTCCACTTTTAAAAAAGTCATATTTAAAGTGCTATCTCTGTTCTGTTCAGCATGCTGCTCTGGCAGTTACAAATATCTTTTTACACTTTTGTCCTCCCACTTTGCCGTTATTAAAAATGTGCTCTAAAATGAAGCAATCTTTTAACTTCCACAACCTAATTAATCGTGTGTGCTGTGTGGTACCTTATAAGGTGACACGAATAGAGAGCAGTATTTATAAACCACTCATTTACATCGTATTTATAAATGTGCAGAAAAGAAGGAGAGCAGCAGGATGGTTTTATCACTTATCACTGAGTTTTTAATGTGCTTTGTGAGGCATTTTTCCCTAATTCATCCCTTATCAGAACTGCACCGAATTTTATGTTTCATTTCAGCCTATCATTGGATCTATTTCTTGTTGATTTTTATTTCAGATAAACTGTGTATTTACCTCAGTAAGACATCTATGACCATTGTTTTGTTTATTTTCTAGCTGCCCCAAAGGAAACACCAATGACCACTGATCCTTTTGGTACAGTTTCTGCCCTGAGATAAGACTCTGGCACTTGCTTTTAGACCTACAGGTTCTTTCTGAAATGCACACATGCTTTGTAAAAAAGTTGTTCAAATTCTCTGTATCTATGCCTGCAGCAAACAAAACACCTTTCTTTAGACAGTGCGTCTTCCTGACTGCCCAAACAATGAACACAAGGCTATTTTGTTAGGAGAATCAATACTTCTAAAGAATTTCACTTTCAAAAGCCTATCGCAGGAAAACAGAATTTACTTAATTAGATATAAGAATGGGTAGTTAGAAGAGTGTTTTTTCTGCCATCATGAAAGACTAGGCCAGGTTAGGGATTGTCCACACAGATATTTCAGGGGATACTTGACACTCATGCAACTGGGCCAGTTCTTAGTAGAGTGTGTGCAAGACACTAATGGATATTAACTATTACCCCAAAAGCTTGCAGTTTTTCATTAATATATCATAGTTTATGGTATCCTCACAACAGTTAATTAATGGAGCGAAAGTGTAAGAAAGCTATTAATTAATTCGGTAAAGACACAATACTTTTTAAATCCTTGTGTGGAGAGGACATAGGTAAGAAGGTAAGTAGCACAGTTTATGGTTTACAGCCTTTTTCACACCCCACAGCACACCAGTTCACAGCTAGGTCTGTGAACATGACGGCACGTAACAGCCACATTCAACTCTGCTATGACATGAACTGATTCAGTACTAGTCTCTTCAGAATTTCTTAGCACGATTAATAGACAAGAGACAGAATCAAAGCAGCAGTTTGTGGAACTTCAGTTTTTCAAGTAGTTTGGTATGTTTTATTTTTACCTAGGCAAAATATTTTCAGCTGTGTGTAATCAAAGAAAAATCACAAATAAATCATAGTTTCTTGAGAATATGTAAAACAACTACACATGATAAAATTTGATTTGCTTTGCTGAAAGTTAGTGAGTCTTTGGGCTGAACATTAGGAGACTATGTTGTAGGTCTGTTTTAAGCAGTCCCCGAGGTGACCAGAAACTTATAATGTATTGGGAATCTATACTGAATTTAGAAATCCATCAATGCCAGTTACTAAAATCTACAGTTTTGTAAGCTGTTTTAAAGGCTATTGCAGGAATTTTCTGGTTGTACACACATTTCTGGAAGAGGGAGAATACAGGTACTTGGAGGAGCTGTTTGCACTGCTATTGGTACAACAGTCCCCAGAAAGAAAATTACCTTAGCGTAAATGTTTGGGATTTTTTGTTCCTAGACATCACTCTGCCAACTGTTGTTATCAGACTTAAGACACCAGCATAGAACAGGACAGTCACAGAATATTTTCCCAGGAAAAATTAAAGCTAAATATGTCCAGCTTTATAAATAGATATGAAACACAATGCCATTTAAAGTCAATATCTTTCTAGACTATATGAAGAAACACCATTTTTATATATGCAGAAGTAACCATTGACAGAAAGAAGAAGGTGGTTTCTTGTTACTGATCCTCTTCGATTTTGTTCCTTTTCTTCTTTTTCTTTTTTTTTCACTGATATCTGGTGCCAATATAAGTGAAAATTACTCATCTTTTTGTAAAATTGTACCAAAAAATTACCAGTGAATAACAAAGCAAACGTAGAATTATAAGCAAAAGGACTCTCTTGCACTGCCATTGAATGCAAAATACTTGATTGTTGGTTATGCACTCATTCTTTATGTCATTTTATGTTCAGTTTTACACAAAAACAGTAAGAAAGTGTCTTTCCCACTTATAAATAATCCATAATTCAGGAATCTCCCTGGTTTCAGAAACCTCTGGCTCTTCCTCTAACTACTCTTGAATTTTGCTAGATCCTAATTCTTTTCCAGTTTAAGCCTAAAAATTTTTGTCTTGTAAAACAGCATCTCAGAGAGAAAAATCCTCATCAAAATAGGTGCAGCAAGGGGCAGAAAGGACTGTTGCTGTTGTTGCATTTCTTTTGTCAAACTTAGAGAAGCCCTCTTCAGGGCAAAGCTCAGGTTAGGGAGCACCTGCAAAAGTAGTGTCGCCTGGGAGACATTTGCAAAAGTGGAAAAAAGTCTGTACATGACACAGTAAATAGAGTTTTACTTCAGAACAAGACAGACACAATCTTTGTTCAAAATACCACACAGTAATGCTGCAGTTTAGAATCAGTGATATTTGTATTCATTCTCAGGAAATCCTATTTGAACCATATACTGGCTTATAAGAGTAGTTCACTGCATTTTAATTTTTGAGGAAGTGCATGCAAACACCTTCACATTTCCTTCCATATGGCCTCAGTGAACGAACTTATTAAGTGAGAGCATACATAAGCTACCACCTTACTCTACTAAATCCCCTCTTCTGCTTCCCTCACAGATCAGAATTCACGTAGAAAATCGTTTTTTTGCATCCACTAACTGGCATATTGTGGTAAATATACTTAGCAAAGGTATTGAGACTCGGGGTCTGATAACAGCCATCGAAGGCCCCACGCCTCCCAACAGGCTTCAGGTTCACAGCTGACCTAGGGTTCAATTTCTGCTGCCAACTGCCACATCATCTTTCCTCTTCCAAACTCTCTCATTAGTCATAAGTGCAAGATACAGCACAGAGATGACTGCAGTAATTTGCACTGTGCCTCAAATGAAAACCAGGCTAAAGCCTGAGCTCTATGAGTAGTAGTATGAATAGTATTTACTCAGTGCTCCCATTAGCTAGCTACATTTTTAAATTGCAGCAAAACAAGGACAACGTATCAATTGATCAAACTTATGTTTAATGCATAGCCAAATGTAGCAAATCAAACACACTTGTATTGAACACACAGATTTATGAACTGAAGTCACATAACCTTTCTCAGCTGAATTACTTCCTACTCAACAAGCTATCTAAATATTATAAAAGTGACCTGTTACTAAGTAAATTATTATTTACCATATCTAGAAGTAGCAAGAACTGGTCCCCAAGTACCCATTCATGAATTTATGTTAATAAAAATGGTAGGTTCTCACATTGACTTTGGGCATCCATTACATATATTTCAGAACTCCTGTGGTTATAAAATACAATATAATATAATAAAGAGAATTAACTCTTTGCAAATTTATTCAGTCTTTAGCTGTCACTCATATAAAAGAAAAGTAGAAGCATATGGTAAACTGTTAAGTGAAACTCCCAGAAAGAATAATTTATAAGCAAATGTGTAGCACAGGCAAGGAAAGGTTTAATCCATAAAATAATTTATTGGAAAAACATGGTCGTACTTCAAAACTACAAAATTCTACTTTATAACTGCCAGGGATATTTACCATTACTTGCAAAATCAGAAAGCTGAATGAAAGTGTTGCATCAGAGTGACCATTAGTAACCTCACCCAGCTTATTAAAATGTAGCCAACACACAGAATTCAGAAGTTTCTACAAATTTTACTCCAAATGCTAGCAGTTGGATAACAGAGTCCTAGTCATTGACCAGATAATAAGTGAAATATTTAGAGCAAGAAGACAACCTTTCTGACACAGGCATAATTTCTGAATAGTTAAGTCATTGACAATTTTGTCAGAATATGATGAGAAGCTCATGGAGCAGTTTCCACCACAATAGAGGTAACAACCTTTTCCCCAAGAGAAAAAAAACAGCTTTAAAAGCCATTGTGGTTCAGAGAGAGTTGCACTAGAAACAAATGTTTATCTCTCACATGGGACTAAAACAGAACTTCTGTGTTATTTTGGTTTCTCCTTGTTGCACAGAGAAATGCTTCACGACAGCCATCCTCAGAAGATGACCACAGGAGGTGCTGATGGGGGGACATCACATGCCCCCTTGGCTTCTACTGCCTCTGCTTCAAAGCCTCCATCATAAATGTGTAATCCCCACTCTTCTACTCCTATGACCAGCAAGACTTGAACAACTTATTGTTTCACTGTTGCCCAAGGGGTGATGGAAAATTTGATGTCTCTTTGTGTTGTTCATGTTGCTTTTCATAGCTTAGAATGGGTCCTCAAGTTAATAGACAAAGCTTAAAAGGGGGAAATGCAAACAGAATGCAGCTGTCTTCCTAGTAACCTACAATAAACTGTGTTAGAATACGCTCCAGCCTACAAATCCCCTCTGTGCAGAATATCATTAAAAGAGAAGCCTCGTATCTGTCCAAACATTTTCT
Organism: Machaerirhynchus nigripectus; assembly: GCA_013397975.1. NCBI lineage: Eukaryota > Metazoa > Chordata > Aves > Passeriformes > Dicruridae > Machaerirhynchus > Machaerirhynchus nigripectus. The sequence continues at coordinate 1,889 of VZRQ01004170.1, read as the reverse complement.
TTACAGGCCATGCCCAGAAAATGTTGCAGTGTTTCCAGAGCAGCTAATAAAAAGACTTTGGTAGAGAGGCATTCACCAAGAGAAGGTTTTTTCTGATTTGGAAGTCTGCCTTCAGAAAATTTCTTCTGTGTGGTAGACATTGTGATGTGATCTACCCAATCAAAAGCAGTGTTGTTAGTCAATAATTTTTTGAAGATGTTTTATGTCAGCAGGATAACAAATTATAGTAGCTATGGCTGAACAATACATAATACTTGGAATGAGCAATATCTGAGCCTCCAAGTCCTCTCTGCTCCAGTAATGTGTATGCATATGAAGAATCCTTCCACTATCATTTCAAACCAGTTTAAAGAAATGCAGCTTTTGGTATTGGTAGTGACAAACTCTTAAATTACATACGTGTTTCTGCTACCTTATAGCATTCTGGTAATCTAATCAATTTCTTTAAACAGACCGATAGCAAGCTGAAGTTCTACAAGTTCTACAAATTTTCAGCAGGTTATGAACAACACAACAAAATTAGGGCTGGGTTTTCAGCTGGGCACCTGCAGCAAAAATATCAGAAATATGTTCAATAAAATACTTAATGCATTCTCATCACCTGCACCACATTAAGTCAGCTTTCAAGGAACACAAAGTCAAAGTGGCAAATTAAGTTCTTTAATCTAAAAATTAAAATCTTTCTAAAATTCTTTTCAATACTACTTTTAAAGTGCAATATTTCAAAAGGCAGAAATACTTTCTTTCCTTCTTCTTCCAGGTTTTTGGAACTTTCAGATTATCAAAATATGTCAGTTATTTATACTGTTCAACACATCCACCATGTAGTTCACAACAGCCTATGTGTTTTGTGCACACCTTGCAAACATATACTATAATAAACTAATGAAGTTGGAATTCCTACATAGTCAAATACCTACAAATACACATTTAAAAAAAAATAAACAAACTTTGAAGGAGCAGTTTTGTTAGGAAAACAAGAGGAAATCTTTACTTGAACATTTTAAGTTTTTGCTTTAACTTGTAGTAGAAATCTTGCTGCACTAAATAAGAATTTGGGTTATCTTAATCTGAAACATCTTAAGATCCAGTTTCAGCCCAATTTGTTTCACCTTATGCCACATTTGATCTTGTGTATGACTGTTGCGGTTTGACGCTGGCTAAGCACCAGGCACCCACAAAAAGAAACATTTACTTATTTTCCTCTGCTATAGCTGAGCAGAGGAGGAGGAATTGAAAACTTCATTTTCATGAGTTCAGATAAGGATTATTGAAACCAAAAAACCCACTTTAAGTCAAAACAGGTTCAAAACTTAAACAATATAAAGCATATTTATTATTAACAGAATTAAAAGTAAAAAGGTTAATGAGTACCAAAGCAAACCTTCAGAACACCTTTCTTTCCCAGTCCCTCCCTCTTTCCACCGATCACACAACGAAACAAAACATGGGGTTTTGATCAGTATTTCACTTCTTAAAAATATTTCTTCAGTATGCCTAAGGAAAAGAGTTTCTTCTGCTGTGCTGTGGGATCCTTCCCACAGGAAATAGTTCTCTGCAAACTTTTGTAGCATGCTTTTAACTTCCACAAGCAGCAGTCCCGCCCAAACCTGCTGCAACATGAATCCCTCCCAGAGACCAAGCAGTCTTCCCACAACTGCCTGGCAGGTCATTTTAATTCATGGAGTTTTGTCTTTTAAGGATGAGCTGTTCTAGCTTGGAAGCAAAGGCTCTCTTCCTCTGTCTCTAAAAGCAAGGGCCATCTCTCTCTGTTAGAGTTCCTCACTTGATTACAGATTTTAGCATCCATGCGCTCCAGTGCACTGAGTACTCTTCTTCGCAGGCTGCACATGGATCCCTGCACCTCCCCATGCACCTCATGAATTATA
>VZRQ01004168.1:63219-118903 GCA_013397975.1 Machaerirhynchus nigripectus | reverse complement strand
CATCATCGGCCTCCTCCGGGGACGGCGGCGCCTCCCGCGCCCCCGACACCTCCCTCTTCGTGCCTGTGCCGCTGAAGCCCGGCCTCGGCGGCGCGGCCGAAGAAGATGTGGGCGCCGAGCTCACGCGACCCCTCGACAAGGGTGAGTGCGGGCGGGACCGTGAGGGAACGGTGGGGGTTCCTTGGGCACCGACCGTGAGGCCTCGCCCGCCCTNGGCCTCGCCCGCCCTCGCCGGCCAGCACCGGAGGTGAGCTGGTGAGCCCGCACCTCGAGCGCTGCTTTCAGCTCTGGGCCGCTCAATGCAGGAAGGACGTTGAGGAGCTCGAGCGAGTGCAGAGAAGGGCAGCGGAGCTGGGGAAGGGGCCGGAGCAAAAATCCGATGAGAAGCGGCTAAGGGAGGTGGGGGGGGGCTCGGCGAGAAGGAGAGTAGGCTTAAGGGACACCTTCTCCCTCTCTACAACTCCCTGACATGAGGCTGCGGCCAGATGGGGGTCGGNGAGGTTTAGGTTGGACACTTGGGGCAATTTCTTCACAGGAAGAGTGATTAAACATTGGAAGGGGCTTCCCAGCGAGGTGGTGGAGTTACCATCTTTGGAGGTGTTTAAGGACAGACTGCATGTGGCAGTCAGTGCTCTGCTCTGGTGTACAAGGTGGTGTTCGGTCATAGGTTGGAGTCGATGATATTAGAGGTCTTATCCAACATANACCATCTCTGGAGGTGTTTAAGAGTCAGTGCTCTGCTTTGGTGTACAAGGTGGTGTTGATTCTGTGACCCTTCTGAGGGCTGAGGGAACTGGCCCCTGCTGCTCTCGGGTCCTTTCATGGGGTCAGAAAGACCCCCCCGCTTAAGATCAGGGGGTCCTTCCCTGCAGGTTTCTGACCGGTGTAGCTGCTGGTGCCCGTGAAGGTGAAGTGGGATGTAGGCTGTTGGGTGAGATGACTGTGGGCATGTGGGGGCATTCGTGGGGCTGTGCTGGGCTGGGCCGGGCCAGGAGTTGGACTTTGGTGATCCGTGTGGGTGCCTTCCAGCTCAGACTGTTCTGTGATTGACTAGGGCCAGTAGGCGTGCCCTGTGTGGAGGAAACACTCTGCTGGCCTGGTTCCTCCGTTTTCTGTTTTGGCGTGGTCAGGGTAAAGGTGCTTGGCTTGGGGCGGGTCCCGCAGCCAAACTGCAATCTTGTGCATTCCACCACCTTAACTCTATATGAACTTAAAAGGTATAGTTTCCTCCAATATTGGTGTTACAGACAGAAGAGATTGTTTGTCAGTGTGCCTAGATCAAAAGTGGGCAAAGTGATAGGACAAGGGAGAATGGCTTGAAATGGACAGAGGGTGAGTTTAGATTGGGTATTAGGAAGAAGTTCTTCCCTGTGAGGGTGGTGAGGCAGTGGCACGGGTTGCCCAGAGAAGCTGTGGCTGCCCCATCCCTGGAAGTGTCCAGGGCCAGGTTGGGTGGGGGTTGGAGCAGCCTTGGATAATGAAAAGTGCCCCTGCCCATGGCAGGGGGATTGGAGCGAGATGATCTTTAAGGTCCCTTCCAACCCAAACAGTTCTGTGATCTTATGACTCCATGATCTTTAAAGATTTGGTAAATAAGAGACAAGTTCTTGATTCTTTTGATGTTTGCTGATCCAAAAGCATTAAGGGTGCAAATGGAAATATTTTTCTTATCTTCTCCTAGTTAAGTGTTCTGATGGCCTATTATTTATATTAACTCCAGAGTATAGGAAGAATGGGAAAATTATCTTAATTGTTCAGAACTGTGGAGAAAAGAATATTTGGCCTTGAAAGCTAAAAAAAAAACCTAGTTAGGAAGAAGAATCTTGAATAGCTGTAGTGCAAAAATCTGTGTTGTGAGACTCATCTCTTATATTACTAGTGCATTCCTCAGGTGCCAGTAAAGATTAATGATGGCTTCTTACTTGTCCATTACCTGTTGTCTCATTTCTTAGAGGAGCAGTTATGTTGGATTTCTTCAAAGGTACAACTAAAATGCTCTGGGAAAATAAGTATAGATTCTCTTTGGTCTTTGCTAGGTTGTTGAGAGAGAGCAGATTGGCTAAAATTATGTGTGCTCCCACAGGTGAAAATTAACTACCTCAGACAGCCTAAAGTTCTTCCATGTGAGACTGGCAAGGAATAGCAGCTAGGTGACCTGTGTGGTGCTCATGTGGCCTCTAGTGCTCTCTTTGTTGCTGTGAGCAATATTTTGAAAAAACAAGAATGTATTTTAAAAGTACTGGTATTTTGAAACTCAATAATGCTACAGAAAACTGGACAAGACCTTCCTTAACATGTAGTAATTTTTAAAAAGTGAAATAAATAGTCTCCCTCTGCTTCCCCCCTTCAGGTTCTGATCACACGGAGTATTATGCATCTGTTTTCTTTATATTTTAAATGAAGATGCTTTGTCAGATTCTCCTGCCAAGTACTGAACTAGATTCAATAAAGAAAGATGTGTATTTATGAGCTTTCTGGTTACAGCTTGTAAAGAAACTTTGTTAGTGAGCATAATTCCAGCATGAATCATCTTGTTAGCTTGTTACTTGCTCAAGTGAGCATGATTACAGTTTTCACACTAGTCAAACACTGTTAGGAAGACTAAAAGTCTTTTTAGAAGCTTGGTTTTGTAAAGCCAGTTTTGTAAAAACTTCATAACAAACCTATTACGGAATTAATCCACTGCTTCTCTTTTCCATGACTTCATAGGAAGTGTATCCCTGTGAGTGCTGATGAATGCTTTCAGTTTTGGTGTATGTATCTTCCGTATCAGTTGTCACTGAATGGCAGTTCTGTGGCTTCAGTTGTCAGACCATGGGGCTGTGCTTACTTGTGGGGAGTGCAAGTCAGGAAGGACCAGTATTGGCAGCAATTCACGTAGCAGAAACAGGAGATGCCTGAGCTGGAGGGTTAGTTAGATGCACAAGGTTGCTTGGACTGGACAATGGGAGTCTAATAGTTGGGGAGGAATTCTAAAATAAAGCGGTTCAGCTGCCCCGGTGGTAGCATACAGCCTGACTGCAGTGGATTGCTGTCATCAGAGATACAGGGAAATTACTCTAAAGCTTTCCTGCAGACAAGGTTGAAACATCTGAATGAATCTGATGCATTAAAGACTAACTGCGTAATTCCTGAACTTTACTGCAGTTGGGCTGTCTTTTTACAGAGAACCTTAAAAATGCTGAGAAGTCAAAGTGATTGAGGAGTAAGAGCTGAAACACAGTTCTAGAATGAGGAAATGGTAAACAAAGGGAAATCTCAAAACGGAAGTGAATGGTAAGAAGGGTTGTGATTGAGACAGGACACAGATGTCCTGAGCATGTACCCCGATTGCTACCTGTATGTGCAGTTGGATTAAGCTCACATGGGCTGCAATGCTTTATTTTGTTTTGATTTACCTTATTGTTAAGACAAGTGTTTGTGCTTAGGAAGGATTGTGACCTTGGTTGTGGGGCTGCATGGTCCCAATGTCATGTTGCCTTGGATAGTAACATGTTTTGGCATTGACCTTTTAATCTTGTAATAAGGCCAATGGGCTGTGAATTTAGCTGCTGCTGATGTGTTAATTGCTAGGTATTCTCAGGGAAGCTCCGAAGAGTATTCAGCCCTGTGCTTTCTTATACTGCACTGTTTTCCAGTCTGTCTTTGATTTCAGGGCCCTTAAACATGAGTGTGGATGCCTTCCTAGGAGGCGTAATCCTGATGGCGGCCTTGCTTTGTTGCCTTTGGGAACATTTCAAATTGTGCGTTAATCCGTTAAGAGGCCCCTGTAGCTGTGCATGGGGCTTGGGTTGTGCATTTAAATTTGCCATATTCTTGTCAGGTGGTGATTTTCATTGTGCCAAGTGGACTATGTCTGTTATAGCTTTTTAGAGAGGCAGTCTTTCAGTAATTTAAGGTTGACCTCATGGGAAGCTTTCCACGTCATGTCAGACAGTTACGGAGTTAGTTGCAGAGAGTAGAGCTTGACAGTGTTGGGTCCAGTGACTTGTGCTGGCACCAGGGGTGTGCTACGTTCATCACTCCTAGCACTTTACAATGCAGGGTTCATAGACTTGAGTTTTAAGAATAATGTAAGCTCATGAATAGGTGTTCATGAAATTTGCTAGATTTTTGGTGAATTTGTGATGTGCTGTAGATGGAAAGGGGACACATCTTTTTGCTCTGTCATTTAACTAACATTTAATGAACTAAAACCAGCATGTACTTGAGTAAATACAATTTTGTTGCAACGCTGAACTTGACTTTGAGGGGAGGGAAAGAGTTTATTATTAAGTTTATAAGAGATTTTATTCAAACAAAGCTGAGTAACTTGTGATATGTATGAAGAAACTCTGTTGTTTTCCTTCCCTCCCTTTATTTAACCTGAGAAAAGAAAGAATACTGTGTCTGGTTTACCTGATCTTTCTGAAGAGTCTGTCTTGGAAGCAGGGTGGAGGGAAGAATATACCTTAGGATGTTTATTAAAAGCTGTCACCAAGTAGTTCAAGCAGATTTGCTTTTCATATTAAAACCTCCTGATAGGTGCTGATAAAAAGCAAAGAAAAGCCCACCCCAAAACATTAATTAGTTTGTTCCATGACTTGTTAGCTGCACGTTCCCAACTTTATGCTTTCCTATCAAGTACTGGGGGAGATGGCTGGCATCATCTTCATCGCAGTTCTTACTCTGCTGCAGTTATAGGTTGTCCTTCTTCACAGTAGTCCAAATCTCACTCATTGATTGTATTTGATTTAGGGAGAATTCATTTGAGTCTGTTCAGCATGGAAAGATTCCCTCTCTCCAGAGTAAGGAGACTATAACCAGGATCTTTGGGCCAGGAGAATGTGATTTAATTTTGAGGAAGTTAAAAAAAGGCTTATTCTTTTTCTACAGGTGAAGTTCTAAAAAACTTAAACAAGTTCTACAAAAGAAAAGAAATTCAAAGACTAGGAGCAGAAAATGGACTAGACGGTAAGGAAATGTTTTAAGTATGTATTATTTTAATGTGAAATTTGTTTTAATTTAGATACGGTATTAGATCTTTCTGTATGTGAACTTTTCATAACAACACTGCTTCTTTACTTTGCCACGTGGTTCAAATAACCTTTATACTTACTTCTAATAGCTTATATTAAGATACAGGTTTTTAATGAACTGCCTCAGTATTTTATTGGGTGTTTACAAGTAGAGTTTTCTGGCCACATTAATTTTGGTTGTTTTTTTTTTTTTTTTTCCAGCTCGCCTCTTTCACCAAGCATTTATAAGCTTTAGGAAGTATATCATGGAATCCAGTTCTGTGAGTGCTGATTTGCATATTATTCTCAATGATATATGCTGTGGTGCAGGCAAGTATCTGGAGTGCTTGTAAAATAAAATGTGCATTTTTATTTGTTTTTGCCCTGTATACTTACTTACCTATGTATATGTGGACCCCTTACTATGCTGTCAGAGATTAAAAATCCCTGTTTCCCTATCAGAAACATTTGTGCCCATTCTAGGAGGGAATGTTCTGTTCTTAAATCTTCTGAAGTGGAAATGAAAAATGTGGAGGTGTTAGCAAGAAGCAGCCTGTTGTTGTACAGCATCTCTTCAGGGCTGAAATGAAAACAGTGCTGTTTATTCCTCTCTTAAAAATCCAGCAGTCACTAGGGGGCACTTGGAGAGCCTTCTCCCGGCCAGGTGGCTTTAGGGACAGGTTTGTGACAGTGCTCTACTTCCCTGTGGCACTGACAGAGGTGTTTGCCTGCTTAGTGCATCCTGTGTTGTAATTAACAGCACTTAACTGAGAGGTGATGCCAGCTGGAACAGCAGAATCAGCTTTCTCCAGGATCTGAGCTGCATACTGTGTGTGTTTTAATGATGGGAATTTAAAGGTTACAGTGGCTGTTAGTTTTGTCTTAAAATGTAAATGTGTAGATTTTAAATGTTGGTGATCTTAGGAAATTGTCTCATTATATTACTTAGGCATAAAATGTTCCACAGGATTTTCTTATTTCCACTCCTTATTTAGTTATATATGAGCATTATGCCTTAAAACTCATATACGGAAATACTGAATTTTTTAGTTTGAGTTTTGCTTGTCTGAAGATGATAATTAAATATATTACATTTTAAAAAAAATTTTCCACAATAATTTTTATTAATTGAATAATAATTCTCAATTTAACCCCCCTCAGAAATGAGGAACAGCTGAGGGAGCTGGGGTTGTTTAGCCTGGAGACAAGGAGACTCAGANTTAATTAAATAATAATTCTGAATTTAATGCCCCTCAGAATGGAACATTCCCCCCCCAAACAAAAAAACTCCAACAAACCCCAAACCACTGCTTTTTCTTTTGTGTGTATATGTTTGATAGTAACAGCTTTTTAGATTGAGATAGTTCTTTGAAATTCTATGAGAGCTGGACAGTCAGAGTGTGACCTGAAATTAGACCTGTAAGGCCCCCATGTCTACTCTGCAAACATTCAGAAGAATGAACCTGGATTTCTCTTCTGAGTTTATTTTAGTATTTTTATTTTCTCTCCTAGGGATTGGAAACTTAGAATTTGGAACCAGCATCCTAAGTCTCGGTAGCTTAGAGAATCTACAAATCTGGTTTTCTCTGTTTATTCATAAAAGCTCTTTAAAAGCTTTTATTTTATTTTATTCCAAGGCAATACATGAATTTAGGAAGAAAGGGCTAAAATGTTCTTAGGACAGAAAAGATATTTCTCCTCCAGCTTTTCTGCAGTTTCTCATTTTACTTAGAAGTTCTCTAGGCAGGTAGGCTGACCAGAGTGAATATACTGCAATGAGATGCATTTTTTCATATTATTGCATTTTTATTCCATTGCTAAATGAGTCCATGCACTCGTGTTAGTTTCCTTTTCTGCCACTGAGATAATGATTGAACTTTATAGAGAGCCAGAAGTTGAAAGGATTACGTAAGTGTGGGGTGGAAGTAGTAGAAAATTTTTTCTCAAAGTTTATTATGAAAGTACACACTCAAGCACACAAACTTTCTGAAAAGGATGTGTTCTTCTAGGTCATGTGGATGATCTGTTTCCATTTTTCCTGAGGCATGCAAAGCAGATCTTTCCAATGCTGGACTGCATGGATGATCTGCGCAAGATCAGCGATTTGAGGCTGCCGCCCAACTGGTCAGTGTGATGAAGTGGTTGCATTGTTTTCTTTTCTTAGTGTCATAGAATTTCGTAGACTTCGGACTTGAGTGTAATTGTGCTGCGTTTTCAGATCCATTTCTCTGTTTTTACAATAATTTGTGTCGGGAACTCTTACATTTTTTACAAGATACATCACAGTGAATTAAAAAGAAAATAAGATTATATCAGCTGTGAAAGTCACTGAGTTGGTGTGGCTTTTCCAGGAAGATATTTTCTGAAAATATGTTTGGGAAGTAGCACATCAAAACATTAAGATATTGATAAGCTCAGGGAGAGAGAATTGGACAAGTAATGAGAATTATTTTGAGTGCAATGTGTGAATTTCACTCGGAATCTTTGAAAGCATTGTATGACTTAGAAGATCAATGTGTAAGACATAGTAACCTCTTTATACTGTCTCTAAAAACTTGGTATTTCTGCTTTCAACACACATTAAAATCTATTTAAAAATAAATGCTTAAGCTCATTTCTAGTTTCTCCTGAATCAGTATCCAGATAAATGTTCAACAGATCTGCTTTTTTTTGTCTTTGCTTTAGGTATCCAGATGCCAGGGCTATTCAGAGAAAGATAATATTCCATGCCGGTCCTACAAACAGTGGAAAAACTTACCATGCTATCCAGAGATTTTTGTCAGCCAAATCTGGAATATACTGCGGTCCACTAAAACTTCTGGCTCATGAGATCTTCCAAAAGAGTAATGATGCTGTCAGTATGTCATATTACTTACCAACATCCTTAGTACTGGAACAGTCTCATGAATGCGTGTCTGTAAAGTCCTGTAGTGGCTCCAGGTGGTCCCTGGAGCTGCGTGCTTGAACAGGTGCCCTTGCTTTGCAGTGGTGTCAGTGGTGTCAGCTCGAGCTATGCATTTCTGCTTTAGGAGCAGAATGGAACATCATTTCTCCCAGTGGAACAGTGCTGTCCCCAAAGCACATGCTGTGCAATCATCCCTGTAACCTGCCTTTGTTCTTCTGTAATTTGTTGTTCCCTGGATTGGGCAGGTTCTGCTATTAGGTTTTTCAGTATAGAGATCATACCTTCTTTTGCCTATGACCTTTACTATAGCTTATACACAAAAAATTACCCTTGCTTAACTCCCCTCAACTTTCTGCTTCAATGTTTAAATACATTTCACTTTACCATCCTTGAAAAATTCTGCAGATTCTGATGTGTTGAGTTGAATAGCAGTGCTGTATATCAGATCCCTAGAAGAAATTTTCATTAGTGTATTATATTGCTTCTGCTATATTTTTGGAGGCTCCTCACCAGTTTGTTTCCAGCTGTAGAGAACCAGACCAGTTCTGAAGCATTATAACCACATATCACATGTTAATACAGCACAGTATGTGTGTACAGTAGTGATGTTGTGATTTCTCTTTGTTTGGTGTAGAATGTGTAACTCCTATTATCAGTCTATCCGAGCAACACATAAGGAAGACTGGCTTGTCCCAAGAGATACCTGTAATGTACCACGTGTGACTGTGGGTACTATGCAGTGATGTTCCCTGGCAGTGGTTACTGAAATTTTCTCCCACGTGTTTACTGTGTGTGAGAACTTTTCAGTTGGTGGCTCCTGGATCATGTTTAGGCCCTTGGGGCTTAAACAGGGTTTCCAGCAGGGCTCTGCAGGTGGCTGTAGGTTTGGATGGAGCAGCCATCAGCACCAAGGCGTGTAGAGCTGTCAGGGTGGTGGCCTCAGCTGTCTCTCACAGCTGATCCTTGTGAGCTCTTGCTGTGTGAGTATAAGGCAGCAGGTGAGGTTGGCAGCAGGGCAATTGCCAAAGGAGCTGGGGCAGGCTGGAGCTTGCAAGATTTCACTGCTGGGCCTTGCTCTATGAGCCCTTTGTACTCTTCTAACAATTCTTTTGTGGCAGGTGTGCAGCTCTGAAACGCTCAGGGGAATATGTAACCTCCTGCAGAAGTAGGGGAAGGCATCTAATTACAGTTACCACCTGTTCATTAAACTTCCACTCTGATAGGACTTAAATACAAGGCACAAGTATCTTAAGGCTGAGTAGTTATTTCCTGGATAGCTTCTATTATACTATCCTAGAAACTACTGTAAGAAACTGATTTTGTCGCCTTTGGAAAGGGGATTCTTTTATATTAAAGAAACTTAACCTGAGATTTCTGAATGCCTTTAGAATGTGCCGTGTGACCTGGTGACAGGAGAAGAGCGTGTGTATGCCAATGAAGATTCCAGACAGGCTCCTCATGTTGCTTGTACCATTGAAATGTGCAGCACTAATACACCTTGTAAGTACACATAATTGTTTCAGTCCTATCTGTGGTATTGTTGTGTGTGTTACTGCTTGCCTCAAAAGTAGCTGAGCTCTTTACTTCGCTCTTGTTTGAACAATTCCTGAACTATGATAGAGCAGTTGAAGAAACCTGGATCATCTCAGCATAGCTCTTTGGTGATAGAGAATTAGCTTTGTTTGAGCAACCTTTTTTAGGAAACCCGTGAGTTCCTTTGTGTCTTGTACTGCTGTTCTAGATGCTCTTCCTTGGTGCATCATATTTTTCTTTTTTTTGTTTTAAGATGAAGTTGCTGTGATTGATGAAATTCAGATGATCAGAGATCCTGCCAGAGGCTGGGCTTGGACAAGAGCCCTTCTAGGTAAGCTTGTTTATGTTGGGAATGAATTAGCTTAATGGCACATGAAATTCAAGCTTAGCAGCCAGTATAGTCAGAAGTGGTTATAATATGTGATGCAAAATAAAAGTATTTTTTCTGCGTGTCTTCTCACAGCAAGTAAGAGAGATACTCTGCCTCAAAGGATTTGTCTGCGTGACAGCAAATTACCTGTCGTGTTTTACTTAATGAGTGGGTTTTTAAAATTTTATTCAGACGCCTTTTATTTTTCCTTCCTCGGATGATAGGCAGTCTCTACTACATTGTGCTGTCCTCTTACATTGACTATATCCAAGAAGTATGCTTTTCTGTTCAATTAAAACAACACCAGTTTTCAAGAGACTGCCTTACGTAGAGATACTGCTAAAAAATGGCTCATTTATAGAGCTACATTAATCTGTTACATTTGTAGAAAAATGCTTATTTTGATAATTTTAGAATTTTTCAAGAGGAATTTTTGAAACATTTTTCCTCATATCTGGAACAGAAGTTTGGAATCTGATTCCCTCTCGGCCCTTCCGTTCATTGCTTTTGATTCTAAGTTCAGGAGATTTGTCACACTTCCTTTACCTCCTATTTTTCCCTTTTCTGTTCTGACTGAATTAGAGGTGAATTCATGCAGAAAACAAAACTCCTTAGTTCTGCTATGGTTTGGGAGTTGGTAAAACATGAGTAGTAAATGAAACATACTCAAAGCTTTGCTCCATTTGTTCAGTGGCTCTTGTTTTGGCCAAGTGGGTGCAATGAGGTATTGGCTGCTCTGATTATCACACTAATGAATTATCACCTGCTGGTAAGAGAACAGGAGCAGCTCTAAGGAAATACTGTATTCCGGGAGAGGCTTTAGGTGCTGGTTTGGGTCGTTGAAGGAGGTGAAATACAGTCCTCATTGTGTTTAGTAACCAAAATACAATTTTGGGATACTTCAAGAGCTAGCTAAAGCTACTGGTGTATATAAACAAGTAACATTTTGCTTTTTATTTCACTGGACCTTGTTTAGGCCTCTGTGCAGAAGAAATCCACGTTTGTGGAGAACCTGCTGCTATTGACTTAGTGACAGAGCTCATGTACACTACAGGGGAGGAAGTTGAAGTAAGTAATTCTGAGAAGCTATGAACAGAACATCAGGTTCTCTTTGCTGTAAAACGGGAAAAAACGTGGGGTCTTTTGGGGTTATCACTGCTCAAAGTTATCCTGCAGGAGGTCTTGTTAAAATGTTTCTCAATTTCTGTAAAGCAAAGATGTTGCAAAGTTCTTCCTTTCTCTTTTTAAATAGTATATTTTTCTTACTGAAAGAAAGGAAGTGGTTTGATGAGTTCCCTTCAGTGGGTGCTGCAGCTGCTACAGCTGTTAAGGGACTTTCTTTACAGTTCTGATCTTCCAGGAGGGCACGGTGCTCTCAAGTTTGCTGATTTTACAGGATGTGTTGATAGTTATTCTCTATATGATGAAATTTGAGTTTAAAAAAATACCATCTTTGACAACTTTGATTCTAGGTCCGAAACTACAAGAGACTGACTCCTCTGACTGTGCTGGATTATGCCTTAGAGTCCTTGGATAACCTCCGTCCTGGGGACTGCATTGTCTGTTTCAGTAAGAATGACATTTACTCTGTCAGCCGACAGATTGAAGCCAGAGGATTAGAATGTGCTGTCATATACGGCAGTCTGCCACCAGGTAAAGCATTCTTACTTTTATTGTTAAAAGTGTTCTGTTTCTTGCTGCTTTTCTTAGGAAAATAACCCCTTGTACTGCTTGCTTTATTTTAAAATAAACATATGCAAGTTTTCTAGTTTTGCTTCTTTTTATAGCTAGAGAAAGTAATCAGCTTTCATTGACTGGTGTTTTAATCTTGGATTAGACCTTTATTATGTACTTAATTTTGATCTTCAGATAGATATAATTAAATGAGGTCTACCCACAGCTCTGGGAATGATTTAAATCCCTCCTTCCTCCTCCCCTTATCAGCAGCCAAATACCAATAAAATCCCAATTTATTTCTTTTTTTCTGCAGCCTGTTATAATGACATTGGACTTAGGGGTGCATTGTCTTTATTTTGTATGAAGTTTGCTATGCAAAGTGTTCTGGCATTCTGTTTTAGGAACAAAGCTTGAACAAGCAAAGAAATTCAATGATCCTGATGATCCATGCAAAATTTTAGTTGCTACAGATGCAATTGGAATGGGACTCAATTTGTAAGTACTTGCAGCAGGTTATGGTACTTTAATTTTCTTTGGGTGTGATGACCACAATAATTTCCTTGCTTTTTATCTTCCAGTCTGATTAACTCATCTAAATATCTGCTGTGTCTAGATAACACAGTACATACATTTCAGTTTTGAAGTAGTGATCAATTTCGTTAGGCAGAACTGAGCTTTAATTTTAAAACTGATTCCAAGAACTGAATGGCTCCCTTGGCCTAATTCAGTTGTGATAGTTTGCAGTGGATGACAGGACCTACTGGATCAACTGGAGTCACGTGTGCTGGGTTGTCAGTTATCACTCTCTTGCATTTCTGAAATACAGAGCAAGTTCAGCCCAGTTTCAGATGTATTTCATTGGTGAAGGACATGCAGTCACATTACTACAAACTACTGAGGCAGGTGTTGGGGAATGGATTGGAACCCTATTAGGACATGACTGATGTGTGCAGGGATGATGATTCTCCTGCATCTAGCCAGTAGCCTTATCCTGCCCTTTAGAATGTGCTGTGTCTATAAGTAGTATCTATGATACTCTGATTTATAGAGGAGAAAAAAAGCCTATAATAAAGCAAAAGCTCTAATTCTTCATAGTGGAAGTAATTTTCAAAAAAGGATTCTTCTTTGTTTTTGTTGAAATATTTCAGGTGTATAAGAAGAGTAATTTTTAACTCCATAGTAAAGCCAACTGTCAATGAGAAGGGAGAGAAGGAAATAGACACCATTACCACCTCCCAGGCTCTCCAGATCGCAGGAAGGGCTGGGCGTTTTGGCTCCTCCTTCAAACAGGGAGAAGTCACCACAATGCATCGCGATGACCTCGTGCAGCTGAAGGAAATTCTGAGTGAGGCTGTGCCCCCTGTGAAGGTGAGAGCCTCAGTACCCAGTTTGTACAGATGCGCTCTGGGGCTGGCTTGTGGTATTGTGATCTCAAATTATTTTTCCTTGTGTCTGTTTACGATTTAGTGATAAAAGTGGGTTGTGTTGTGCCAGAGTGACTTTGGGTGTATGTCGCATTTGGAGACTTGCAGTGTTGCTTTTATATTGAATCTGCTCTTTTAAGAGTTAAAAGCTCAAGCACAAAAGATCTTACGTTTCAGCTAAGTGTGCTAAATAAACTGGAGTCTGCAGGGTTCTTTGGTTTCTTGCATTTTGTCTTTCACTATGTTGTTTCTGGTGCATTAACTTTAAAACAATATTGAGAATTAATGGAAGTTTTTTTCTCTTTATTTTCCATTTAGGCAGCTGGCCTACATCCTACTCCTGAGCAGATAGAAATGTTCGCTTATCATCTTCCTGATGCCACTCTATCCAACTTAGTTGTAAGAATGATCAAAATATTAGCTTCTGCTTTAAAAATGAAGTATTACTAATAGTCACTGCTTTTATACAAACTTGTGCTTGGGAGACCTGAAAGACAGCCTTGCATGTATTTTTTTTTATCAGTTGGATTCTTCTCTCTACCACACAGTGACTCCAGATAGGTTTAGGATGTTTAACTTTTCTGTGTTACAGTAAACTTGAAAGCTGTTGAAACGTGTCAGTCATTTTTACACTTGTTTAAGACTGTGCAGCAGCTTTTTATTTTCAGCTTTTCTGAATTTAAAATGTAGATATTGTGGTCTGAGGCTGAAGATATTAGAGATCAAAATTTAGATAAATTACTTGAAAATCCCTGGGAAACTAGGCTGGTCATGCCAGATTTCCACGTATCTGAGAGCTAACTGATTTTTTTTCCTCTTTCTGTGGATTTTATGGTAAAACAGTGTGTTTGTGACTTTTAGAAAACAGATTTTGTGGGATCAATTTGATCTCCTCTTTAGATATCAGTGGGTTCTTTTGGATGTACCTAAACATTTTAAATAGAAATTAAGTTTCCAATACTGTATTTAAGGAATAGTATCACAGCTTTTAGTACACTGAGAAATTCTTGGCAGCTCTCATGGTTTTAAATGTGCATTTTTGTTCTCTGTGGCTGTCCTGTTACGTAGCAAAATGTGTATTTCTAATCTTGAACTAAAAGATTATACCTGGAGACCTCCTGGAAGACTTAGGCTGGTAGGGTAACAGCACATGTTTAAAATTTTAAAATCAGCAGTTTCGGGGCTAGCAGAGAAGTACTAAGATAGAAACCTTGTGTTGTTTTTGATCTCTTGAACATTCAGTCACGTATTTAATTAAAAAGCTCAGTGTTTCTTTAAAGATGTTTTTTAAAAATCTTTCAAAGATGTACGCTAAAGAAATAATTTTGGCGGCCCATAAAATTCCCCCTGCAGGGTGCACTGCATCTTCTGTTTCTTTAAACCTTGAGTATATCTCATGTTTTCTTTGAACTCTTCTGTTTGAATACTGTATTTAGCTTGTGTTTTCTTTCTTCCTAAAATAGATCTGATTCTGACATTGAGCTAAAAATACCTCAATTATTGAATTTGTGCTGTAAAGTTAGCTTTTTGGGTTGTGCTAAGTGACAAACCTGGAGAAATTTCTAAACATAGTGGTAACTGGTTCCCGTGATCGTGTTCTTTGTAACTAAAATGTACCCTTCCAGAACTTTGTTATTTAGAAGACTAACTTGAAACATTTAAATAAAGTGTAGTCTGTTATGTCTTCTCCTCTGATCGTGTGTTGGAGAATTTAATGCGAATTCTGCTAAAAGAGCAGGGGGAGCTCCCCTGCCCACTTTTTTATTACTGTGGTCAAATTTGATGGTTTTTAACTGTTCTTTCAGTATAACTAACCTTTTAAACTCGAAATAATTTTTTGGTTTGGTAATACAAAGTTTAGCAACCCTCTCCTGTAATAACATTCTTACGTTTGGTTTTATTTTCACAGGATATTTTTGTGAGCCTCTCACAAGTCGATGGGATGTACTTTGTCTGCAATATTGATGACTTTAAATTTCTAGCAGATATGATTCAGCACATTCCACTAAATCTGCGATCACGATATGTCTTCTGCACGGCACCCTTGAACAGAAAAGAGCCTTTTGTGTGTACCACTTTGTTGAAGGTCAGCTATTTTTTTTCCCCTCAAAAAACCATGGTGTTTATATTGGACCAAGTAGGTCTTGGTGCACTGGACTGTATCTAGTTGCTACATAAGTTGTGGATTTTGCCATCATATCATTTGGGAGCATTCTTAAAGTGCTCACAGGTAGTATAAGATATATAAAATAGCCGGACATGTATTTTTTTCCTAATTGAATTCTTCACTGTTTTTATTGACCAAAGCTTTTAACTTCTGAGAACTGGTTCTCATGATGTAAATTGAAGTTTGGATAGCTTCTCTGCTGTTTGCCTCAGGAAATCCTACTGCTTGTCCTTGTACGTGAGCTCTGAACTGGGAGGAATGAGAGTTGCATTCCCTGGTCACTTGTGCGCTGTTGAGCTTCACACTACAGTGTTCCTGAAAGCAGTCATTAAAAACCAAGTTACTGCTCCTTTGAGCTGTTAGCTTGTCAACAAAAGAAGAGAGGGTAGGGATGAAGGGTGATTGCTGATGCTATAATACAGTTACATAGAATTTAAACTCTTACAGCACAGAACTGTAAGTTGCTCTTAGAATTATGTCACTTTAATTTCAGGCCTGGATGAATTGTTTTTTGCTGTGCCCCCAGTGATTATTTTGAGAAACTTGTATTCAGCAGATTTTTCAATTTTTTGGGGTTAATAATAATAATAATAATATCACTTGAATCTGTTACATTGTTAGACAGCATTGGCATTGTTCCCTTTTAAAGACTGCATTAAACTTTTTAAATGAAATAGAATAAAAATGAAACTGATTTGGTGCCCTCGTGTCACAAATATTAGAACCCTGCTTTTCAAAAATGGCTAGTGTTCTCAAAAACTGAGTGATTGATTAAAGAGTTGAAAAAAGTGCCTCATTAAGAAAATACTGAGCATTTGGATTCCCAAGTAGTGAAGGTGCAGAGGGGCATAATGTGGTGTTAGAGGGAGGTAGGCTGTTGTGAATGCTTGTGTGAATTTAAGCCCCGTTCCTTGGCCAAAAAACCCCACTTTAGTATCAGCCAGTAAGGAAGCAATTATTCCAAGTCATCAGTACTCTTGAAAATTTTAGATTTAAATGTTACTTGATTTGTTTTTCTGTTAGTTAAGGAGCTGAGGTGTCTGGGTTTTAGAAGGGCAGATTTCTAGTGCAGAGTAATCTGTTTGGGTTCCTAAACCAGGGAATACATTTAATATTCTAAACCCTGGCAACTCTGAAACAAGAAAATTAACCAAATAGGAGGAGGAGGATTAAAAAGGACACTAAGTCCATCTGCTTTGCTAAATGAAATCAAATGCCTTCAGTGTTACGCTTTTCTGGATAGCTCTGTGCTTTTGTTGCTTAACTCTGTGCATGGCCCGTGGACAAATTGTGTTAATGAGGCCCTGGAAAGGAGAGGTGACTCCTGTGTTGAGTAATTAAGTAAAAGAATGTGTGGCATTTGGGTTGTGTAAAACAAAGCAGGTATTTTCTGGAGTATTCTTTGTATGCAGACTCTGGGGAATTTAACTCTTTGGGGATTTCTTCTTTCCTGACTAACCGAGGACTTGACTGAATTTGCTTGTTTTTCAGTTTGCACGACAGTTCAGTAGAAATGAGCCTCTGACGTTTGACTGGCTCTGCCGGCACACCAAGTGGCCCTTACCTGCTCCAAAAAACATCAAAGAACTTGTACACCTTGAAGCTGTGCATGATGTTTTTGACCTCTATCTGTGGTTAAGGTATTGCCTTTGTGCTTGAAAGCTGTTTTTTTATATTCTCCTAGTGTTTATGAATTACAGTCCTAGAAGTGCAGCTCTTCAAGCCCACATGTATGTGGTGCAGGATGGGCTCCTCTGGCCCTTTACAGGATCTTGACAAATGCAAGTGTAGCAATGTTGAGGGAGTGAGCTCTGCAGAGAGCAGTTTGTGACTGACACAAAGAGAAAGATAGAAACAAGCTGATCCTGGACTGGAGCAGCTGAAATGCAAATTAAAATAGTGACCTTCCCATGCAACATGTAATAAATGGGGGTTTTTTTTATTAGTATGTATCCCATTTTTTTCCCAGTGAGAAGGTTTAATTGTGTGTTCTTTTGCCTCTCTTCAGTTACCGCTTCATGGATATGTTCCCTGACGCTGTCCTTGTAAGGGATATTCAGAAAAAACTAGATGACATTATACAAATTGGTGTCTGCAACATCACAAAGCTGATCCGAGCATCCCAGTCTGCAGCTGCTCCTGGCACAGCTGAAGTTGTGTCAGAAGACTTTCCTCTCTCAAGGACTAAGAAGGATGCCAGGGTGGTTTCAGACCGTCACGGTGCAGCCTCCACAGAGGCACTGTCCATTGCAGTGGAGGCTGCAGGACTGAGAAGAGCAAAGAACTTGAGACCCTCTCGGCTTGGTAGCAAGCAGGAGGATCTGAAAAGCTATGGACGTGGATCTCTTGCCAACAGATTGCTGCGGGAGGGACTTCTGACACAGGAAATGCTGAGACAGCTGGAGAATGAGTGGCAGGATCAGCACAGGAATGGTAGATATGGCTTTGGTTCAAAAAGAGATGATCAGCATCGTTCAAAGGAAACGGGGAAAAAGAGAAAATAGACCCATGTCCTAATTCTGTTTAGTTTTTATTCATAAAATAAAATACTATTTTAATAACTTCTTTGGCATTTCATGTTTACCCTGCTGCAGCTCCTTGCTATTTTTCCTTCTCCTGTGACCAGTAATGTGAAGCATTCAGAGAAATGGACTCTTAAAAGCTCAGAGGCCGTAAGTTTGCATTTACCACTCAGCTGTACACTCTTTCAATCATGATGTTCAGCATAAGTGTATGATCTACTGGTGTGTGAAAATTTGAACTTGGTGTCTTCTTGCAAGATATCCTCTCATCATCAATAAATGTCAGATGTTTCACCAGTAATGAATTAGCTACTCATTCCACCCCTTCCCAAAAGGGCAGAGTTTAACAGACCACAAACAAGTAATGAACAGCCTAGAATAAAAGTGGCTCAGAATGGTGATAGGAGTCATGTGCCTCTAACCTTTGTGTCCTTTGAAAATGTGGAAGGAGGTGAAAAGCATTTGTGCTGGTATGTTGGGAATGGTGGAATTCTGGCTACAAGAATTTTTCACTAAATTCCAGTTCTGTAATCTGAGCGGTAATTACTGATGCTGTGTGATTTGGTTTTCGTGTGAGCAGCTTTAAGGTGTGCTTTTGGGCTCCCAGTATGGATACTAGAGAGTGGAAGGAATGAGATGCTGAAACTGCTGTGTGTTTACAGAAATGGGTTTCAGCACTTGGACATGTTGCTGGGCTGCCTGACGAGAATAATGCTACACTGACCATATATCTGGGGTTGGCTGTGTACAAGTGCACAGATCCTGCTTGTGTTAATGTTGGGAAACCTTTAAAATCCAAGTTGAGTTTCACTATCAAATACCTGACTTTCTGAAGTGATCAACTGTGTTTCTCTGCAAGCTGAAAGTTTGCTCTGAATCCCCTTTTCTTTCTCCTGGTACTAATCCTTTACGCTGCTGTTCAGAAACAAATCTGCAGCAGTTTGACAAATGTTTTTACAGCTGTTTTCAGTGTAGTTCATGTACTCTTTCCTCATTGTTTACTAAAAAGCAAGTGGTGCATGAATGTTTCTAGTCCACATGATCTCCTGCTGGTTTCAGTACAGTACTGGTGGAAAGAGAAAGTTTTAGGCCCTTCCCCTGCAAAGCCACATTTTTTTTCCTCCCTCAAGAAAAACCAAGCAGCTCTATGTGTGTGGCAATGGCCATGTGAGTGTTGTGGATTTTCTGCTTTGTGGATGAGTAATTCAGCTTTGCTTTCCCAGAGTCCTGCTGAACAGCAGCACGACATGCACAGAGTTCGAGCCTGCATTAACCCTTACAAATGCGTTGCATTTGCTGCTATTCACACAGCTTGTGTGATGTGGATTGTGTGATGGAGGGGTATCAATTGCCTCCTTGTTCCTTGGCACTCATTGGAAAGGAAGCGGTAGTTGCTCAAGCCTGCAGGCACGTTTTGACCACATGCACTGTCCCACTTACCCCTGGGACTGCACTTACCCCAGATCCAGGGTGGATCTGCAAACCACTGTTAGAAACCACCTTGGTTGTCCACCATGGATAACTCTTTGTTTTCTCTACCCAGTGTGTGTGAGGCTGGGTTGTGGGAGATCCACATTGCTATTGTGCTTTGTTTCTACTCTGTTAGGTTGAATTTATCCTTTAATCATACAGTAAGCTGAGTACTAGTGTGTATTTTTGAGCAAGGAAAGAGTGCCTGGGACTTCAGGGTGTAAGCCAGCCTTGTGTCTCAGCACCAAGCCTTGCAATAGTGAAGCTAAATGACTATAAGCATTCTTTTTTGTATTTTGCTGAGATTAGCACTTTGCTTAACTCATTGCTTGTTTCCATAGTGACTCCATAGTAACTGTTTTAGAAGCTCTGAAGTTTATTCAGGCGTTTCCAGACTGACTTTATGAAAGTTTTCTTTTCTTCTGAGCTAGTGGTGTGGCTGTCATTGACTCCCATTAGAATGGCTGCCAAACTGGTCCCATGTGGTTCAGTCTGGACTGGTGTGGTGCAGTTACCCCAACTACCCATTTTTAACCTGCCTTGTGGGGCTGTGCTGAAGCTTTATTTTTGAGCAACAACAACACTGTTCACTTGATCTGGGAATCACATTTGCAAAATTATTTCAGGTGTTCAGACGTCCATATTAATTTCAGAAATTAGAGATGTTTGGAAATTTATTTGTTAATTGTTCATTTACTGTCCTTCAAATGTAAAAAGCTGATTGTGACAGCACTGCTTGGTAAAATCCTTCTGTCTTTTAAGCCCAGCGTGCTCTATTCTGTCTGTGCTGTTTCCATCTCTTCTGATTTTTCCAGTCAGTCCCCTCAGGTGTTCTGCCTTACTTTATATCCTGATGTTGCTCTAGGAGGGGCATATGCAGGAAGAATGTGGGGACCCCTTTCTCTTCTTAGCTTTGATGAACTTGTGGGAATATAACAGGGCATGAACCAGCTGCTACTGAAGGGAAGGGGAATGTGTTCTAAGGGTTGGTCTTGGAATCATAAGCTATAACAAAGAAGGATTTCGCCTGATGACTTGCTAGTAGCCTTGTCCACTGTCTCCTTGTTAACCTGGGTACCAAATTCAGCAGCCAGCATTGCCACTGCCTTTGATAACTCACCAAAGATAGATGAGTTTATCTCGCAATAAAATGCTTATTGATATGGTACCTCTTTCTGGAGGTAACCAGGGCACATTTAGCTGATGTATTCAAGACATTTTTGTGAGTTTCCCCGTTGTAGCTATGAGCTCCTTTTCTCTGCAGGCCTTTGACTGCAAGGCTGAGGGAGGCAGATGAGCACCAGACTCTTCAGGATTCTCCATTGTGCCTTGAGATGGGGTTTGGAGGCAGAACTGCAAGAGAAGAAAGTAGAGAGAGGGGTATTACAATTTGTAAGTCTTGTTGGCCCTTGCAAAGTGGGGAGGGAAGGTTTGTGAATAACTTTTATTGGATGCAGCTCTAATAAAGGAGAAAGACAACTTTGCCTCAAGCTTCCAAGCTGCATGCAGTTGGAGCTGATCTGTTCACTTGGGCCTGGATTGGTTCCCCCATCCTGGCCAGGACATGTACGAAATGGCTGTAACACTTCTGGATGTTGGGTTCTTGGTACATCGAGCTGCTGTCTGTGTGGAAATGAGATAATGTCTTTTCTTTTCTTGCACAACAGCCTGCCGGAAGCTGGGATGCACCAGGGATGAGCGAACAAGTTACGCAGTGATTCTGACATGTCAGGTATTTCACAGAGCCTGCTGCCAGTTTAGGAACATTTAGATCTTTGAGACCCTTTTCCAGTGGCATCCGTCAGAGAAAGAAAGAAAAGAGAGAATGAAAAATAAATCTACTGTATTACAGACACAATGAGCTCTGGATCAAAGTGAGATGGAGCCTGAAAGGTTATGTTTTCAATTTTGCTGGCCAGAGGGGTTGTGACTCGGATGGCATGGGTAAACAATGAGGAGAGAGACAGTCCCTTTGGGAGTCAGTGTCTGACTTAACGAGCCGGCAGTTATTAAAAGATGAATAGAGGAGAAGTGAACCGTGCTTTCTGGCTGGTAGTGTGGCTTATTTTCTTCTTTCTTTTCTATCTTTCTCTCGAAGATCAAAGGCCTAATTTTAGAACAAGCCCTATTTATGGACTGCTCAGCCACTCTGTCTGCTTTACTCTTGTTCTAGAATAATGGAAAATAAATAGAGCTGGCAGGATCTCCCAGTGTCTAGAGCTCATCCCTGATGCAAGGCAGGAGGAGAGAAAAAGACCTTTCCTAGCAGAGGTTCTGTATAATTTGTCTCTGCAGAGGGAGTTCCCCTCCCTCAGCTCTTTCAATCTTTCCTCGTGATCAGAAGCTGAAAAAATGTGACCTGTGACTGCTCTTGATGTTCAGCAGAGCTAACTCCTTCTCATCCATGCCTTCTTGATGTGCCATAGCTGACAGGACTGGGCAGAGTCCTCTTTCTGAGACTGGTGCCGAGTATGGAGTTGAGTGTTGGTTTGTGTGTCTGTGGATTATACTCCTGCATACACAGCCCACCGTGATCAGTTGTACTTTTTTCTTTTTACAATAGCATGAGATTGTTGGGTCCACTCTAGGCTATGAACTGATGCAGCCAGACATCCTTTCTACTGACTGGCTGCCTCTGCCCTTCTCTGGATCTCTAGACAATTTTCTACTGCTCAGTAGTTCTTTGTGTTTCCTCACATTACTTGGCGCTCCCTCCCCCTTTCCTCTTCTCCCCCTGCTATTTTTCTAATCTATCAAAATAATTTTTAATTGTTCTACAAAATCTAGGGTGACAATTGTCTGCAGTAACTGTGCGCAGTTCAGCTGAACAGTAACTGGGGGGAAACACTGTGTGTAGGTGTAGTTTGAGAGTGAGCCTCTAATTACCCCATGAGAATGCCTTTTTTTTTTCTCTCCTTTGTGTCAGCATTTCCCTGTTTTCTTTGGATGATGTTTCCATAGTCCATATCACTTGATACAGTGACAAAATCCTGGAAACACTTGTGTATTCAGAATGAATTTGAGAGTAATGGTTAAAGGCTGTTTCAAAATCTGATGGTGTAAGGATGCTGCTCTTGCTGTAGGTGCTCTGTGCTGCCAGGTAAAGGCATCCTTCCAGTGGGGCAGTCTGATACCCACACTGCTGCCTGCAAAGTAAATCTGTCCTCTCCCCAGGTCTTGCAGTACTGAGGATCTTCACTGGTCTGAAACTTTGGGTGAAGGGAGAAGAATCAGTCCAAAACCTCTCTGCTGGGAGTTGCACAAGAGGTATTCCAGCTGGGGGCAGGGGTCTGTGTGTCTCTGCTCTTTTACACAGCTGAAGCTTAATTGGTACAAGGCTGCAGATAAGGGTGCAATGTGCAGAACTAGAGTGAAGTTAATTCATGCAGAAGAGCTTGTCTCACAAGTGGGAGTGCTGAGCAGAGGGAAGAAACCTCCTAAAACCCTCTTAACTTTCCAGGTT
Source organism: Machaerirhynchus nigripectus (assembly GCA_013397975.1). Taxonomy (NCBI): domain Eukaryota; kingdom Metazoa; phylum Chordata; class Aves; order Passeriformes; family Dicruridae; genus Machaerirhynchus; species Machaerirhynchus nigripectus. The sequence goes on along the minus strand of VZRQ01004168.1, from coordinate 96,375 downwards.
CCCGGCAGCACTCGGCTGCACACAGCAGTGGTGGGAGCCTCTCAGCCCCCGGAATGAAGCGGAGCAGGCTGCGTAGCAACTGCATTGAGAAGTGGTAACAATTCCCAAGTGGGGCAGTAACAAAATCGATTTTTCTCCCCTTCAGCTTGGCAGCTCTCCAGGTGCCTGCTCTGGCACAATGAAGTGTGTAGCTGGGGAGGGAGGGACTTTGGGTTGATGTGGGGGGGGTGTGATACAAAGAGGCAGAAGTTTAATCACTGACCCGATCACACTGGATGGATTTATTTCTGGACTCAATTTCCCAGGAACTCCACTATTCCACACTGGGGAAAATGCCTCTGCTGAAGTTTCTCTAGCTCCAGCTTCGTGAATAAAGACCTGTCGCTTTGGAGTTATTCACAGCAGCTCTGTCACTACTGACTCATCCATCTGCTTCAAGAAAATGTTTGCTGTCCATTTGCTAGCTTTCCATTTCACAAAGCTAAAAGAGGATCAAATAAAAAAGGTAAGATGCAGCGTTAGCTGATTGCTATTTTGAGAGCTGTGTTACCCAGGTACAGAGGGGTCTGCAGTAGGTAATGCAGACCGTATAATGGCATTATCCACTAAAGCCATTCAGCCAAATGGGTTAAGAGGTATTTAGACCCTAAACCACCTGATGAGTGTGAAAATAGGTCTGTTTTGTAGTTTTCCTTGCACAGTTAAAAGTGCTCTCCCAGTAATGGAGCAAATTCTCTTCAGTAAGGGAAAGTGCTTAAGCTTTATCTGGCATGGTGTGGTAGAGCCCAGAGGACAGAAAGGACGACTCTTGCTGAGTTGCTTTGCAAGTGTAGCGTGAATGATGGGATTTCTCAATCTGAGTAGGAATCAGGAGTCAGTCACGTAGCAGGGATAGGGAAAACCCCTGTGGTGTTTGGTCTGGGTCTGCTGAAATTCAAGAGAGATTTCCAACTGGTGCTGGTGTGCCTGTACCTCCTCTCTGGTTATCCAAAACTGGCTAATCACTCTGATGTTTATAGGTGTGACCTTTAATGACAGTTGGAAAAGCTCAAAATGGCTCAGATCGGAAGCTATCAGTACTGGGAGTGAACTGCCTAATGGTTGCTCTTCCCTAATCTACTTTTAGGCCATGCTGAAATGGGTTTTTGGGCATATGTCCATCATAAGACCAAGTGAGACCTGTAAGCTTCATGGGTCAGAGGTCCTCTGGTTTGTGGACATGTCCCTTCTGGTCCTCTGTATTCCTGCTGTCTTCAGTGAGTGCGATCTGGTGGCCGTAGCTGCCAGGCTCTGTCCTCTGGTTTTCCGGCCAGGAGGAGGTGGGGCTGTCTGCAGATGCATGGTGGGAGAGCCAAGGTCCTGGTGCATAGATCCGCTTGCATCGCTGAGCTCATCAGCAAAGTGAGCAACTCTGGGTTCTCCTGTCTGTGCCCAAAACATGGCATGGCTTGTTCCAAGGAGGGCTTCCACTAATTCTGTTTTGGAGAGAGGCATTCCAAAAGAAGTACTGGTATCTCAACAATCAGATGTCTCTGACTCAGTCATAGCCCTTTTACCCCTAGGATTTAATGTGATCAGAAAAAGACCTCAATGCCCCTCGCCTGTGTGAGGAGCTGATCTCACATCTAGACAGTACTATTTCTTCTTTCTACTAAGAAAGAGAGAGACCTTGTGGAGCAGTGCTCTGGTGTATTGGGCTTTTCAGAGAAACATCCAGCTTGTAGTTGAGTGAGGATAGTGGAGACAAGGGGGCAGAGGAATTCTGACAAAGCCATTAAAAATATCAAAGCCTTTCTGCTAGGTGCAAACTAGCCCTTCCTGAAGGCAAGAAACCACATGCTCCTCAGACTTCTCTTTTAAGGAGCCTAGGGTAGGCTGTACAGAACAGAACTGATTTGTCCCTAATTAGAAAGAAGGAATGTCTTCCCACCTCTCCCTCCCCAGGCTTATTTACTCTGTGGTGGCAAAACCAAGAGCCTGCCTGCTATGAAAACAGTGCTATTTCCAAAAATGAGGCAATGCACTCTTCCTGTGCCATGGGAGGGAGGCAACGAGTTTGGTTTAGCACAGCCTGGCCATTCCTGTGTTTACAAGTAAATGGCTATGTGAGCAGGGCCTTGCTCTGGTTGTAAGTCAGGCTGGAGAGCCAGCAGGCTTTCCTGGGCTCTGCCCTATCTAGTTCCTTGGAGAGGACTGTCTGCTCCTATGGTTGTAGGTAAACAGCGTGGGGAATGCAGTATCTGTGGACAGCAGGGAGCTAGTGCATGTTCTCTGCAAACAGACATGGTAATTTTTATTACTCTTGAGGGTTTTTTTTCCCACAGGGATTTCTGTCACAAGGCTATTTGGGTCTGTGTCAGAGTGCATGAGTGCTGTATGTCTCCAGTCACTGTATTTTCTCCAAAAAAGCAGTATGGGTGTGTGGGCTGAGACGATGGATCCTGCGAGGAGGTGGGGCCTCAAAAAACCCTTGGAGGAAGTCAAGTGTTTGTGCAAACGAGGGCTACAAAGACAAATCTGAATAATGAATGGCCTTTTCAAGGCACAGCTGTATCCAAAGGCAGCTGCTGCACTAGGACAATTGTATCTTGTAGTTTAAAACTTTCTCTCTGTGTGCGTTAAATAAGTGCTGGAGTGACTTTCAGGGTTCTGGCTCTTTCAGGTGGGTCACTGCTCACCATAGGTTTAAAATGGGACTGTGAATAGGTAACTAGTTTGTGCCTCATTAAAATAGGTGGCTGGTCCAAATTTCGGCAGAGACCAATTTATCTACAACGTGCATTGCCCTCTGTTTAAACAATGCAACCTTTGAAATCCTGCCTTACTGCTGGTGCGACTTGGTTTGTGTCCTTCCAACCCTCCAGACCTCCCTATGGAAATGGGACTGATTAAATGCTCTGAAGAGATAAAGCACCATAACAGCATAGCCCGTGATGCAAGACCTGAGTGTCTGTAGTAGCAAAACATTGGAAACTGTCCCATCTCTCTCCCCTGCCCACCTTCTCTGGCCCTGAGTCTCATGTGGTGGGGAGTGGGATGTGAACACGAATTACCCTTCAGGGGACATCCAGCTATTTGGAGCACACAATTATTATGCCTGCATCATGTTCATACAGCACCAAAGTCTGGCTCCCTGGTGGAAAAGCTTCTGGATGTTGACAGATTCTTATTTTCCTGTGTTAATCCTTTGTTGTTCCCAGCTATGTTGTTTCTAGGCCACACTGCTTATAGCCCTGCAGGTATGTGTCAGTCCCAGCAGCACGTGGTCCTCGAGGAAATAAAACTTTCCCCCGATGAAGCTGTACAGAAAACACTGATTAGCTTCTCTGTCAGTTTATCTGAATGAGCTGCTTCATAGAGACTTCTGAATTCCTTTGTATTCAACTGGCTTCTATTTTGATGTATTCTGAGACTTACAGACCTTTAACAAAGGGTATTGATTGCACCCAAAAATGTGTTTGAGATGTAATCCTAGAATCACAAGAGAATGGAGAGCAGAGCTGGAGTGAGAAAAAGGCTTTGAGTTTCAGCCTGGCATGCCAACAAAACTAATTGTCTATGGAGTGAAGCAGTAGCTGAATAGATGTTTTTGGGTTGTGGCTGACATGCTTGGGTACTGATGGCATTTTCTGGACCTGCCTCGGAGAGGTCAAATTCTCACCAGATCGAGATACTTTGCAGTTCTAGTTCATTATATCTATAGGAGGAGTGGATGGTGTGAAAACAGCTTGTCAGGGTCTCAAGCAAATCTCATGGGCTTATGTAGATTGTCAAATTACTGAGCCATCAGAAAAGATGGCCAGCTTTTGGGCAGTAATTCACCAAGGCTGCATTAAGCATTTTCAAAACAAAGTTTTTAGAAGAGTGACTGTCCTGATGATTACCTGGAGCTTGCTTGCACTGACAGTCATGAAAACTTAGGTACTGAGGTCAAAAATGAAATGAACAATCAGCAGCTGCCGAGCACCAAGGGGCCTGCATGCCTCTGAGTAACGCCTTCCGTCTTTGCAGGTTGACAGGTACCTGTACCACATGCGCCTCTCCGACGATGTCTTGCTGGATGTGATGGCTCGATTCCAGGCCGAGATGGTGAAGGGCCTGGGCAGGGACACGAACCCCACGGCAACAGTGAAAATGCTGCCGTCGTTCGTGCGCTCGCTGCCCGATGGCTCAGGTGAGTCCCCCTGCTCCAGCACAGCACTGCTGCTTTAGCAAGATGAGTTGCTGCCAGTACTCCAGGATAGCACAGCAGAGACACCGGGCAGTCAGCGGATCTGGGTTACTGCCTATCTCATTGAGAAAGCAGGTGTTTATTTTGAGCCTGGGAAAATGCTGACAGAGAGTTTATTTCCTTGCACCAGGTGGATTTTGACCTAGTGCTGCTTGTTTGAGAAGAGGACCTAGTAAGTGCTCAGGAACAGCCTCTCCCATCTGTTCCTAGTGCAGGCCTTGCTGTAGGAGCTGTGGCTGGACATGGCAAGGGCAGCCTCTACAGCTCAGAGCCTGCAGTGCAGTGTACTGCGGCTGTGGGATGTGAGGCCTGGCCTTCTTGGAGTTACAGGAAGGGCAAGATGCTGCAGTGAAACCCCTCAAAGCGCCAAGTGACAGCAACGTGGCATCCTCAGAGCTGTGATCCCCAAACTCTGCGCTGCTTTTTCTAATTCCCCAAAAAGCGATCCCTTCCTTGCCTTCTGCATTGGGAAAATCTGCTTCTGGATGGGGTCTGCCTCTACCAGGAAACTGTCTGCTCTCCTTCTTCAGGTGAGACTCGAACAGAGAGGGAGAAAGTGCAGTAGTGTCCTCTGGGAGGATGTGATGTGAGACAGGAGCTAAAAGCCCATCTTGTTTGGAGAAGTATGCACATCCGAAATAACTCCTCAGCTGACTCCTGGAAGTGCAAGCTGACAGAAAATTAAATTTTTCCCAGGTTTAACCAAGCAAATTTCTGCAGGATTCTGTCTCTGGCCTAGGTCAGGACTCGGTGTAAACTAGCTGTGCAGAAAACTGAAATGTTAGCTTTGTACCGCATTTCCACATGCCTTTATTCCTTCTGAAGATAATTTCCCTGCAGTTAAATGAGGAATAACAGCTTTAATGGCATAAAGAAGGTATTTGAAGGCAAGTCTCTTGGAATGAGGCATGTCTGAGAGAAATTACACACCAGCTGTCTGGATGGAAGGGGGCACTCTTCCTTTGCTGCTGCCTTCCTCGAAGAGAAAGACGTACTCCTTAACCCTTGCAATCTCAGTGACAGTCACGGGTCCTGAGGTCTCACTGCTGTCCTGAAACAGCAGGGAGCCCCTGAGGTCAGGAGACTTGGAAAATTGCATGTAGTGTCATCACTGTTGCAAGAGTTCATGTTCCTCAAGGCCAAGGTCGGATAGTGCTCTCCTGGCCTGCGTGGCCATTCTGATGTGTCGAGGACATGCTGCAGCATCAAGCTGGGCTATATCTTATTGACACGCTGCCTACTCTAAGTATCATATTGATTTTACTATTTTTGCCTTCTTGAAAAATCCTTGTTGGTTATTTTGCTTCCAGACAAAACTTCCAGCAGGTTTAAACAGCTCAAACTTGGATGGTTATTCCCCATTTGCAATAGCGTTCAACTTTAAGATTTTTTTGGTGCCCTCAGTGTTGTTGCCTGAAATGACTCATATGGAGCATAATCAGTTTTCCATTGTTAAGGGGTTAATGGTCTCACTAAAGTCACAGTTTACCGAGTAACCCAATCTGCCTCCTCACCTTTAATAGCTGACCATGGTATTACAGGTAGAATTTCCTGCTTCCTTTGCTTTCAGGACCAGATTTGATAAAATTTAATCAGGTGTTTGGACTGTGGAACAAAGATCATGGAAGGCTGGGCACATTCCACTGTGTTTTCCTTTTGGGAAGGGCCTTTTCCTGTGTGTGGGATAAACAATTGTTTTATTGTGGCAGTGAGGCCAAACTGTTCTTCCGTCTGAGGTCTGTTGCTGGAGAAGTGTTCGAGCAAGCCTGTGAAACAAAATGGTACTTTTACAGAAGCACCAAAAGGCATTTGAAAAGGATTGTGTTGGTTGACTTTAGGTAGCAAATTAGTTTTGCCCCACTTGGAAGCTGACTTCTGCACTAGAGCTGAGCCTTAACATACGCCTGCAAATCCTGCATCCTTTACGGGTTACAGGTAATGATCTCACACTCTCCCAGTGTGGAATGAATTCTCCCAGATTTCAGGTGACAGTTTTGCAGCCCCTGCGTGCTCTGGTTGGCTTTGCAGTTGCTTTGGGCCTTTGTTGGTGAAAAGCTCATCCTTTTGCAGCTTGAAAATATGCCTCTGTGGAAAGAGCCAGGTGGACAAACCCAAACGGCCAAATAAAAATTAAATTAGCTATTACATACCAAGCTAACAGGAGAGACCTGATAGTCTTGCTTAGGGTTTCCAACTCTCAGTCTTTCTGAAGCTCCCAAGCCCATAGGATAAGGATCTGCCATGATGGGACAGGAGAGCCTGTGGCTGTGGCGAGGGAGGGCCCTGGGCTGTGGCCTTCAGCATGGCATCTGAGCCACACTTCGTGGTCTTCCCCAGTGATGGTTGCCCACTTGTGTTGCAGAGAAGGGTGACTTCCTTGCTGTTGACCTGGGTGGCTCCCAGTTTCGTGCCCACCAGGTGAAGGTGTTTGATGACGGGAAGCAGAGCAGCCAGCTGGAGAGCAAGTTTTACCCCACACCCAAGGAGGTCATTCAGGGGAACGGAGCCGAGGTAGGGCACTGCTGTGGTGGTGCTGTGCTGGAGCGCCTGCCTGCAGGACACAGCCCCACTGTCCTCTCTTTTTGTGCAGCTCTTCGATTACGTTGCTGACTGTCTGTTAGACTTCATGGAGACCAAAAACCTGAAGCATAGGAAGTTACCTCTTGGCTTTACATTTTCTTTTCCATGCAAACAGACCAAATTGGAAGAGGTAAGATGCATAAAGAAATATTCTTGTCAAGCTGCAACAATCTGTAGAAGCCGTTGCAGAATCTGTAGAAGCTGTTGAATGGGGGTGTTACACTGTGGCTTTTGTGGGGTCATGTTTACATAGCTCTCTGAAGAAGTCATGGATGACCATTAGCTTTTAACTAGACTTGACTACCATTTAGGCATTCATTTCTCATCTCAAGGCACCATGATCTTTAAGCTAAAACTATTCTGTTGCTTAATCAGTACCCAATTCCACAGGAACCACATGCCCTTGTATTAACACTGTTAGAAACAGACATGTACTTTTGTGTCTTGAAGCATCTTTATTGTTTTAATCACTCTCCATTTTTTAATTTACAGTTGATTCTGAATAGGAAATACCTGTAGCTGAGCTGTTTGACACACCTCTTGGGGAAACGAAGGGCTGGTTGCAATTATTTTGTGTTCTCTCATTTTAGCCTTTCTTATTTCTAGGGGTTTGTGCTTTGGGTCCCAATCCTGCAAATGCTTTTTGCTTAATGCTATTAGATTGTGATGAGCATCAGGAAAGCCACATGTGCTTTAAATGAAGCACAGGGAGAAGCACTTGCAGAATTGTGTCTTTGACTGTACCTGTTTGGTTGTGTTGGTACTGACAGGCGCTCCAAGGTAAGATATTCTGCTCTGACTTATTTTGGCTCAGTTTTAATGTGTGGAGAGACAGTGGACTTCACACACTTGAGTCTCGGCGGGCTTTGTGGTTTGTATGCTGAAGTTTGTGTGCTTTTGGGTCACTGCACTGTTACTTTTCAGGGGGTTCTTCTTGCGTGGACAAAACACTTCAAGGTCCGAGGAGTTCAGGATACAGACGTGGTCAGCTCTCTGCGCAAGGCCCTGCAGAAGCATAAGGCAAGTTTTGTACCTGCGGGAGCTGAACCTGAGAGGCCTCAGAATGTCCTCCTGGGAAATCAGCTCTTGGTGTGTGGGTTCTTTTGAGAGTTGTCCTTCGGGGGTGGTCAGTAGCAAGTGTCCAGCATGGCTGTACATCTGGTGGATGTGAATCTCTCTTGCAGCTGTCACTCAGGCTGCCCCAGTAAGAGCAAGGGCAGCTGCACGCTGGTAACCCAGGCTGGCTGAGACAGCACACCAGTATGGCCCTGCTGTCTCAGCTGAAGGGAATCTCCTGTGAAACTACTGAGTGAGACATAAAACACTCAGTAGTTTCACACACTGTGTTTCACAGCCTGGCTTGTGGGATGAAGTTTGGTAGGGGGAAACTGTCATCTCAAATTGGCACACCTGACTCTACCAGGGCTTACCTGTCCACTTCAGTCTGTGGGAGGGAGTGACTGATTGTAATTTTTAAGGTCAGCAGTAAGACATGAATAAATCTGCCCTTGAGCTAGCATATAGCCTTTGAATAACACTGTGTTTTAATATTTTGGAAAGCCTTGCTTTTACTGTTTAGTGCTATTGATAACACCAGCTAATAGATACAAGGCATCTTTCCGTATCTTAATGACTTCATAGTAGAGGAAATTCCTCTGTTTTCTCATGTGGTAAAAATCCAGCCTTGATTTTGGTTCACTTCTTTATCTGCATCAGTCTTGTAGTTATTGGTAATGAAGGATCTGAGGCTTCCTGGGTGAAGTGTGGCCTCCTCCTGGTGTTGGCATTGGAGTTACAACAATCCTTTGATAAGTGTGGAAGGAAAACTGCACAGCCTTGATGGAAGGACTTTCTACTTGAGTGTGGTATTGCTGCACAGCCATAGCTGCATTAATGTATGTTTTCTGTCCCATGTGGTGGGATCTGCTCAGGTGGTAGGATGTTACCCTTTCACACGATCTGTAAGCACAGTATCACAACATTCACACCAATATCATGTCACTTTTCTGGCAAATGAGGTGGTACTGGGGAAAAACAAATCTTTCAAGAAAAGAGGCTGGTGAAACACTTTTGAGAATTCAGAGATACTTGTAACTTTACAGGGTTGTGGGGAAGAGCGTTGTAAAAGGAAGTAGTGTCTTTCAACCGAGGAATTTTCCTGAATGAGGCCTTCAAAGTGCAACCCAGGGAGTATGTCTGCATGCCGGTGCTTTATCACACAGGAGGCTTTCTAAGCTTTTTTCCCTGATAATCACTCATCTTTGTGCTATTAGGACATAGATGTTGATGTTTTGGCACTGGTCAATGACACCGTGGGAACCATGATGACTTGTGGATATGATGACCAGCGCTGTGAAGTTGGGCTCATAATTGGTAATTTTTTCTGTTCACCATGAAGGGTTTTTTCCCTCTCCTTTGTTGAATTACTACAAATCTGGAGTAGGAGGGAGTTTCACAATACAGGAAAGAGCAGAAAGAAAATGGAAAAAACAATGGTTGGATTTTCAAGCCTGGCTGCCTTCTCTAAAGCAGCTGTTTTTATGCTGATCACATTGCCGTCAAATACCACAGTCCCCATTTTGTCTGGGCTCAGTTGTGACCAGCATACTAAACTTTTCTGCTGACTGTATAGAAAATTACTGTGTCTGTCCAGAGAAGGCTGAATTCCCCTCATGTCCAGTAGTTAGTACCAGCTATGCTATCCACGGTTTGTCTGTTTCGTGCACCATGATGGCTTTTATTAGGCACATTTGAAAAAGGAAAAACTATTTCTAAACAAGTCAAGCCATAGTATAATTTCAGGTTTTTTTCATTCACTGTGAAATAATGATTTCACAGGTGCAGGTGGCCTATGTTAGGATCCTGTGCCACAGGGTTATGTGTTTGTATTTTCTTCCAAAGTCAGTATACTGACTTATTCCCAAACATATGGACTTAAACAAAGAGCACACATAGGACAAACAGTAGTTTATCCAATACCCACAGGGACTGGCACCAATGCCTGCTACATGGAGGAGATGAGGCACATCGACCTGGTAGAAGGGGATGAAGGGAGGATGTGCATTAACACAGAGTGGGGGGCCTTTGGAGATGATGGTGCTTTGGATGACCTCCGCACAGAGTTTGATCGGGAGCTGGATCTGGGATCTCTCAATCCTGGAAAACAGTTGTAAGTGATTCCCTGACTGACTTGCAGTCCGAGTCCTCAGAGTGCTTTTCCAGTGTATGCCAAGAGCCCCTCTGGAACTGGAATTGGCTTAAGTGAACCTGAGATGACATGATCCTGGTTCTGTCTTATCCAGATCTTTCCCTTCTGGGAAGGGTGGGTACCTTTCACACCTCCCTGCTTCAGGCCAGGGGATTGCTGCTACAGTTGCTCATGTGTTAAAAATAGGTGGTTGCTCTGGTATGATGCTGTGGGGGGCTAAAGAGAGGAGCTGGTGAATAAGCTGTAATCCTTCCTGTGCTTCATTCCAGGTTTGAGAAGATGATCAGCAGCCTGTATTTGGGGGAACTTGTAAGACTCATTCTGCTAAAAATGACAAAGGAAGGTCTGCTCTTCAATGGGAAAGTGTCAACAGCTCTGCTTACTAAGGGCAAGATTGAAATGAAACATGTGTCTGCAATGGAAAAGTAAGAACCTGTAATACACTCTTGGAAAGTAGCCACTCTGAAAGTTAGCCTTCCACAAGCACAGCAGTGATAATGAATGTGTAGTTATAATCTGTGAGTGCTGGCAACAATCCTGAAACGTTCAACTTGATTTTGCTTTTGCCTAGGAGAAAAGTTGACCTTTCTGTAAGTAGAAATTGGTGTAAGATAGTTTTAGCAAAGTACCATGGTAGCAAATATATTGCTAAACATCACAGATGCAGGTTGTTTAAATAACCTCTCTGGAGACCTGAGTGAGTGGGATGATTGGTGCAGTTTTCAGCCTCTCTGATGTGGGAATACTGGGGCTGTGGAGATGTAGTATAGATTCTAGATCAGCTAATGGATGACTGCATGGAGAACTTGGATTCTGGTGTTTTGAAGAGGAATCCTGGTCCTCACTGTCACTCCAGGAATTATTTTCTTTTTTGTATTGAGTGAAGCTGTACATCAATTCATGTGCTCTCTTTGTATGGACTATTTTATCCCATTCTCTTTTTGACTAGCCGATTGGTCTCACCAAATGCTGAATCCCAGGAAGCAGCCTCTCTCCCCTGGGTACTTTTGGGAATACTGTGGGAAAGACATTACTGGGTTATGGGAACCACTAATGGTGTTGCCTGATAGGTTGTGTCCTGGCTTCCTCTCATTTCTTTTTGAGCCAAGGTATGATTTATGTGTTGCCTTTGCATTTGGTGATGTATTCTTTTGTTTTGGGGTCAGGTACAAGGAAGGTCTGAGCAACACAAAAGAGATCCTTACAGAGCTGAACCTGTTTCCCTCTGAGGAGGACTGTGTCGCTGTTCAGCATGTCTGCACCATCGTTTCCTTCCGCTCGGCCAACCTCTGTGCCGCCGCCTTGGCAGCCATCCTGACCCGGCTCAGGGAGAATAAAAAGCTGCTGAGGATGAGAACCACTGTTGGGATTGATGGGGGACTCTATAAAACCCACCCCCAGTAAGTAACTAAAGAGGATTTGATAATAGCTGGCCACATGTTGATGTTGCCAAGAGTCTCCATCTGCATGTCCGTGGCTTTTCAGAGAACTGCCAGTTTTGCTTCATCTTTGGGGTTAGATCTAACTGGCTTAGTTATTGCAAAGCTGTCCCAGGAGCTTTAGAGTTTGGGGTGGGTCGGGAAAAACATCACACCTGGGATAATGTTGTCTGGGGAAATGCTATTGATCTCTCAAGTGACTCCTGGGCCTCCGGGACACTAGCAGTTCACTGTGGATTCCCTTCCTCCCTTCTTCCCTTCTTCCCTTCCTTCTTTCCTTCTCCCTCCACTACCTCCCTGCTTTTGAACCTGTGCTTTCCCAAACCGGAAACTTCCTCCAGCTATTCTCCCAAACTGGTTGGAGGTCTGATTCCAGACAGAGATGAAGTAAACCATGCCCGAAAGGCCTGTGAGAGCCTAAAGAAACTCCTTGTCCCTGCTAGGTACGCCAAACGTCTGCACAAGGTGGTGAGGAGGCTGGTGCCCACCTGCGACGTGCGGTTCCTGCTGTCGGTGAGCGGCAGCGGCAGGGGGGCTGCCATGGTCACGGCGGTGGCACACAGACTGGCCGCCCAGCGCCAGCGCATCGACGCCACACTCGCGCCCTTCCTGCTGCCCCTGGGCATCCTCAGAGAAGTCAAGGACAAAATGAGGGCTGAGCTGGAATATGGGCTGAAGAGAGAGACACAAGCCAATGCCACAGTGAAGATGCTGCCCACCTACGTCTGTGGGACACCAGATGGAACAGGTGAGGTTAGTTCCTGATCACCTGGAGGCGCTTCAGGAAAGTTGCTTGTCTGTTTTCTGGGGAGAGGGAATATGCTAACTAATCTGGCAAATGCCAGGGGGATTTATGCTGTCAAACCGGTGCTTCCTGCTATGTTATCTGTTATCTTCAGCCCCATGTTAGCAGATTTGATGGGATAAATGCCATAGGGAACAGTGTGCTATTACTGGTATGTCATTCTGACTGGCAAATGTGCTACGAGAAGCACCAAAATGAAATACCTTTCTTCTCCTTCAGAGAAAGGAAAGTTCCTTGCCCTTGATCTTGGTGGCACAAATTTCAGGGTTCTGCTGGTCAAAATCAAAAGTGGGAGAAGAAGATCAGTGCAAATGTATAACAAAATCTTTGCCATTCCTTTGGAGATCATGCAAGGGACAGGAGAAGAGGTAATCTCAAATGACTATTTAACTGATCCAGCCAGGGCCCACTGTATGGGATTAGTTGTGAGATTTATATGCTTTTCCTTTCCTTCCAGCTCTTTGACCATATTGTCCAGTGCATAGCAGATTTTCTGGAGTATATGGGGATTAAAGGTGCTCGGCTTCCTCTGGGCTTCACCTTCTCTTTCCCCTGCAGGCAAGCCAGCATTGACAAGGTAAGAACTGCAGCACAGAATGGGTCAAATGGCAGCTCTGCATCTGCTTGGTAAATCACATCATTTTGGGCAAGGGTGACTTGCTGGTTTGGAGAGTGTTATTACTTTACTTTGCAAATTAGTTGTGTTTCTTGAGAAAGCTATCATCCTATGTTATCCATCTGCCTGTGGGAGTCTGAACTTTCACTTCTTGTCTGTGGTAAGTGGTGGACGTGACTTGCTTTTTTTTGATAAAGATTAAGCCCTCATGACAGCAAAATGAACTGCATATTATTAATAACTCAGGAATCTTTCTCTGCCTTAACTCTTCAATGGCAAGGGATAATAAATGGCTCTTTCTGCTTGCTCAGCTACATTCCCAGGTTGTTTTCCAAGCTGTGCTGCACAGCTCCGACTGTGTAACTTACGCATTAGCATAGCATTAGCTTCTTTTTGTTGAGTGTCAGTGGACAGACCTGGGTTCTCCTGTTCAGCTTGGCAGGGTTGGCTTTCTGATAGATATCATATCTTTAGTCTTTTCAGATCTTATGTAAGAAAATATTATTTTTATGAATTTCCAAGAGGGGCAGGGGATGTGCTGCTTAGTTCTAGTCAAATGTGTAGGATATTGGGGAAATGAGAGACTGCTATTTTATTGCATGTTTTTATGTCCTGGTGGGTTTCACAATAGCTTCTGAGCCTGGAAGCTAGCCTGCTCTGTCTCAGTTTGCAGCTCACAGTTGAGAGTGTAGCAATAGGACTTAGCCTTTTGTGGTGACATGAATTCATGTGCCTTCCCAACCTACAGCATAGCATTTAGGTCTTGACAAATGATTAGGAAGCAAATTCAGGGGAATTGGTGGCAAACTGAGGAGATGTGTGTCACGTGTGTCAGGGTCATAATACATTGCCCTGTGTGTTTGGTCTTTTACTGTTGCTAGAACTTGAGGGTGCTTCTCAATAGCAGCTTTTTCTCTCAGTTGCCGCCTATTTTTTGTTCTTTTTTTCTTATTTGGACAGACAGTCCAGAGCCACTTAGGAAGTGCAAGGCTGATTACTTCAGGTAATCTGGAAATCAACTTCTGTCAGGCCAGGTTGTTGTCTACAAAGAAACAAATTAGTTTTGCCTGAAGTTGTGAAATGTCCTTCAGTAAACGACCCAAAAATTAACACTAGATATTCATTAATGTTTGATTGGTGTTTAATGATTTACAGCAAAAGTATTTTTTGCAGTCTTTCCCTCACAGGTAATACAATGGCTGTGTGCACAAGAGGTGAGATGAGGTTTTCCAAATGAGATTTAGAAGGCGCTGAGTGCAGTGCCTTGATATAAATAGCTGAGTAAACTTGGTAAACTTGGAGTCACTACCATCAGCAATTGGGTAACAAAGATACACGTGCACAGCCTGCACTAGATGCTCACAGTAACCTGTCCAGGAAAATACGCTATTTGGACAAAAAAAAAGCATTGGGGTGGGAGGCAAGAAAAAGCTGATGCTTGCAATGTACAGCCTGCTCTTTGTCTTCACTTATGACTTTCTTTCTCTTCTGATTCAGGGAACACTTGTGGGATGGACAAAAGGATTCAAGGCAACAGACTGTGAGGGGGAAGATGTTGTCGATATGCTGAGAGAGGCCATCAAGAGAAGAAACGTGAGCTCTTCTTTTCTGCTCATTTTGGTGTATTTAATGCACCCTCACTCTTCCTCTGGCATTCCACTACTGATTGTGACTTGTGTTTTAGGAGTTTGACTTGGACATTGTAGCAGTGGTGAATGACACTGTTGGGACCATGATGACTTGTGGGTATGAAGATCCAAACTGTGAGATTGGCCTTATTGCAGGTACAGCGATGGTGAAGTGACCACTGTGAGAAGAAAGCACCTGTGTAGTGCTGGGCTTTGTAATCTGTAAACCAGCATCTTTTATTTGAGTTTCTTTTATGGTGTTATTAGTTGCTTGGGGTTCTTGGCACATTTGTATGGTATTCAGCAGGAAACTTAAAAACACCTGTGGCAGATAAGTTCCTGAACCTGTTGGACTTTTGATCATCTCTTACGGTGTCTAACAAGTGTATGCAGGGTAAAAGGATATAAGCAGATAGAGCACGAATTCTTGTTGTGACAAGTATATTTGTATTTACTGTGTGGCCAGGTCATAGACCATGTAAAGCAAATATTTTAAAATATTTTTAAAAATATTTTTATTTCTAAAAATTTTAAAATTATTAAAATTATTCTTGAATTATGAAAAAAATTATTAAAATTAAATTACAAAAAATTTTTAAATTATTTTAAAAATTATAAAAACAAATATTTTCAAAAATCTGAATGAATTCTTGTTGGGCTTTTTAGATGATTCCCCCTATAGGTTCCTCCAAGTTTTGATCCAGAAATATATCTAAGCATTGAATCATAGAATGGCCTGTGTTGGAAGGGACCTTGCGATTTGAGACATGGCAGAGAACACTTTAAGATGAACACTGCAATCATCTTGCATGAGTTTCTGGTGCTGCTTCACTTCTCCAGCTGAAGTCTTGTCATTTCTTTCCTTCTAGGAACAGGCAGCAATGTTTGCTACATGGAGGACATGAAAAACATAGAAATAGTGGAAGGGAATGAAGGAAAAATGTGCATTAATACAGAATGGGGAGCATTTGGTGACAATGGCTGTATTGACAACATCAGGACAAAATATGATAAAGAAGTAGATGAAGGCTCACTAAACCCAGGGAAACAGAGGTAAGTGTGATGGTCCTGATGCCAAGAGCCTGATGAAGTCAGTCTTTGAGAGACACTGGCTGTTTTTTAAAACATGCTTAATGAATGAATAATCAGAAAGGAAATTTTAATACTGCATTTCTTTTGTTGCTTGTTAAGTAACCTAGATATAAAAAAAAAAAACCCAAAGAATAAAACTAAGACGTACATTGTTACCACTGCACTATTTTAACCTTAAAGCGGTTACTAAACAGTGCAGCTTTTAAGATTTCCCTGCAAAGTCTAGGCCATGCTTTGTTCCTCCTCTTAGGATGATTTTTCGAAGGTAAATACAACTCAAGCAAAAAGATAAGCTGAACTTGACTGTTCTTTGTTGGGTAAAGACAGTATTGATTAGATGTGACTCACTGGTGAAGGCATGGGGGGACAGGGAAGAGTTTCACTTCAGTGTGGGCTCTGGCTTTAACACTATATTCTGCTTAATATCGCAAGGGTTTTTTTCTACTTCTGTTACTATTTGGCACAGGTAAATATGTTGTAATTAATATTTGTGCTTGAAGTCACTGCAACAGATTTTTGGTGATTGGAAAATGGACTTCAGTGGCTATTGCTCTGCAATAGCTTTTTGGACTTCTTTTTTGGAGTTCATGGGGCATGCTCATACTACTCATGTTAAACAGAGCCACCTCTTTAAACGAACATTTTTATTCCTCTTTTGACCCAACAGGTATGAAAAAATGACCAGTGGAATGTACCTAGGTGAAATAGTGAGGCAAATTTTGATCGACTTAACCAAACAAGGGCTGCTGTTCAGAGGACACATTTCGGAGTCACTCAGGAAAAGAGGCATATTTGAAACAAAATTCCTGTCTCAGATTGAGAGGTAAAGTTGTTAGATTTACATGGTTTAAATCCTTAAAGTTTTCTGGGACACCTAGAAAACAGTGTTTTGCAAGTGTGTGGAGCCCTTTCCTTCAAGAAGTCAACCAAGTTGTTATAGTTTTCTTCTTTGTGTATCCCCCACCTCCAGAATAAAAGTTAAAAATGAGAAACTGGGGGAGTTACAGAATAATTCTGTAATTATATGAATTATCATTTCCTGTCCACACAACTGGGTTACTTTGGATGCCTTAGCCATCAAGCTAAATGTTTCTTGTGAGACTTAAAGTAGTACTTATTTAAGAAAGTAAGAAGTCAGTGATACATGAATATATGCCTACCTATATATCTGTGCATGATTTCAATGGTCTCCAGGCTATTTGAAACTCTTTCTGCTGTGGAAAGCCTTGAAAGGAGTGTCTCAGCCTTGAGATCTAAAGTAACAGTCAGGTGGCTGATCTGGCTCTGCTCCCTCATGACTTTGGGAGTTAGATGAATGACTACTGTTCGTGCCTTCTGGAGATACAGCCTAACATGGCAAAGGGCATGGCAGGACCAAGTTTTCAGTCTGAATTCAGACAGAAACCTGCCTTAAAAGAACTGCAGAGTGTTAGAGTTGAAGTGGTCCCACTTCCTTTGAATCGCGTCTGTCTCGGCTGCTGGAGCTTTCCCTAACGCCTTGCTGCTCTGTGTGCTTCCCTGTGCGCAGTGACCGGCTCGCCCTCCTCCAAGTGCGGCGAATCCTGCAGCAGCTCGGCCTGGACAGCACGTGTGAGGACAGCATCATTGTGAAGGAGGTGTGTGGTGTCGTTTCAAGAAGAGCTGCCCGGCTCTGTGGGGCAGGGCTGGCCGCTATTGTGGAGAAGAAGAGGGAGAACCGAGGTGTGGAGCGCTTGCAAATCACAGTTGGAGTAGATGGGACTCTGTACAAGCTCCATCCACAGTGAGTACCTTGGTACCACTTCCCTTTGCTGTTTGCTCATTTGCACTGTGAAAACGTACCTACGTGTACCAGCTTCCTACTGAGGTGATGAGAAACCTGAGCGGGGGTAAGGATCTAACACATTTCCCTGCATTTTGTCATTTCCCTTGCTTAGCCAAAGGATCAAAAATTGCAAAGGCAAGTCCAGTTACCACTGGGAGGCTCTTTTCTCTGGAATGTTGAGTGAACCTAATACTTATTTTCCAGTGTTTTAGCAGATTTCTGCAATATCTGAATCTCCCAGGTGGAAAGCTGTCTTCAGTTTTTGGAGTTGGGTCAATATTTTGTGAGCAAGGCCCAGAAATTGATGCGTTAGCTTTTGAATTGGGCTAAGAGAACCTCCTTCATGATCTCTAAAGACAAGGGCAGCATGTGGCGTCATGCTGAACAAAATTCAAGTGGAGAAATAAAAATTAGAATCTAATTGTGTACAGAAATTTGTATCTTTCATGAATAGAAGGTAAAGCAAAAGAAAGCATTGCTATGGAAGATGTTGGCTGAGGTTATGGTTCCTTGCTTATAGGTGAATACAAAGATCTCAGATCAGAAAGCAGCAGCTAAAATGTTTTGTTCTTCTCTCCCTTCCCTTTCAGTTTTTCTAGGGTCCTGCGGGAAACAGTGAAGGAACTGGCACCTCAGTGTGATGTGACTTTCATGCTTTCTGAAGATGGAAGTGGGAAGGGAGCTGCCCTCATTACTGCAGTTGCAAAAAGATTGCATAATGTTGGACAGAAGTAGAAATGAGCAGTCAAGCAATTTCAGCACTGCCAGGCGTGTGCAGTAGGGATTTGCTGAGTGGTGATTCAAGATAGCTTTGCCAAAGACCAGTACACAGGTACCTGTTTTTGGGGAGCAGCTGGTTTTGACCAAGCAGGATTGTGGATTTTTGTCCTTTGGCAACTTGGGTGAGGTGTTTCTGCTCCCCATTGGCATTATGTCTTGGCATACCACAGTCTACTCAGTTCTGTACTTCCTGCAATGCATCTGTAATGCACATGGGAGAGTGAAAACAAACAAACAAAATCAACCCAAATGTGTCTTTTTACAACATCCTAATTAAGCTACTGCACCACAACTGAGTTTATCACTTTTCTTAGGATTTCTGAGCTTGGTTTTCTCTTGGCCTGGCTCAAGGAATATTGAGGTTCTGATGTTGCATCTTATCTAGTGAACATATCTGTTCAATGCTTCACAGGTTTTACAATAAATTTGCAGGTGAAATAAATTAATGGACTTTGGTCAGAGATGCTTCCCCTGCTGCTGCACTGGTTGCAAGTGTAATATAATACTTCCCTGAGTACAGGAGGCATGTTTAATAGATGAATGTAAAGGAAAAAAGTGTGATTCCACAGGATATGAGATTGTGTCAAAATATGTCAGTGCATCTGAGTCACATAAAGCTAAACCAATTCTGGATGGATTCTGACTGTGACTGATTTTTTTGATACTGAAGGAAAGAGAGAATGTAGAAGGAGCTACAGTGTCTGCTATGTCTGTGTCAGGGCTACATAGAGGGTAGCGAACAGGCCACCAAAATAGCTGTGTAGGGAGAAAAAAAATCACCTGAATATCTGAAAGTCTCCTCTTCGTTTTCCCTCTGTTATCTTCTTGCCTGCTCCTGAGAGAATTGTTTCCATTTGTGCAAAGGAGCTTATCCTTGGTTTTCATTTTCTGTTGCCTGCTGCTCTGCCTGTTTGTAGTCTGTTTGTAAATAAATCTGTGGTGCTGTGAGCCTTTGCTTCTCTGTCTAGTGCATCTTCTGAGTTGTGGGAAGAACATGCAGGCAAGTGGGAGCTTTCTTAAAACATAAATCTTTAAACCTAAACCCTCCTTTAAACCTAAATCTGTAACAGTACTCAGCAGCACTTCAGTGATTGTGAAGGCCATTTGTGGATAGAGCTCATGGCCTTGTGTGACCAAATGTCCCTCACCTGATTTACCCAGATCAAACCAGAACAATAATATGGTACAGAGAAGCAGCAAATCTGTATCCTGCCTATTCTCTGTTCTCAAGTGTTCTTGTATCTCCTTTAATCCTCTCTTTGTAGGTATTTGCTTCCTTGCAGGCTGACAGCAGAAAGTGGAGCCAAGAAATGTGCTTTAAGCCTAGTTAGGTCAAAAGTGACTATGGTGCAGGGGGATAAGCAGTTGGGTTTATGTAATAATCTGTAACAAGGCCACCGCTGGGTTTAAATTTAGCAATCACAAATTCCAAATTGGAAGCTACAGAGTTTTCCTGTTTTGTAGTTTTTAAAAAAACCAAAATGTGTCAACAGTTCTGTGTCAGAGTTACTGGATGGGTAAAAGATACTTGCAAATAATTTTCACTTCTGAAGGAGTTCCTCATGGTGCTGAGCTCACTGTACTGAGCAGTTGGGAAGAGACAAGTTGTGAACTCATATTACGTTTAATGTTTTTCTCCTTTCATCAAGAAACTTAGTATTTTACTTTTTATTTATATTTCAGAATCCACAGAGCTGCAGAAACCAAAGCTTCCTATGTAGTAAGGGCAGTTATCTGGAATGGAAGTTTGTTGCTGGTGATGAACAGGTTAAGGTTGGAGGGGCTGGGTATAGAAGAAAAAAAAAATTAGGTGTTGAGGCTCTGCAGGGCCTAGAACTGCTCTTCTAGGCTGTTCTAGGCACCAAAGGGAGCAACAGGGATTTTGGCACCTGAAATTTTGTACTGTCTGTGTGATTTTTGGGCCTTTTGGGCGAGTGTATTCTGCTAATCTGCAGAAGTGCACCTGTGAATGGCGTATGTCCCTGTACATCTGGAATGCGGCGATGCAGACGCCCCAGGACGGCCACGTGAGTATGGGGCAGAATACCTTTTGTACTTTCATTCTAAAGCCTGTTCTGCACAATTGGAATGCAGATCAGTAAGAAAACAAGGTAAACTCCTCACATTTAGAAAGAAATCCTATCTTGCTTTGATTTTTCTTTTTAATCTTTTTGGGAAATGAAATACTCTGACAAAGTCAGTTTGTACCTCAGCTGCAGTTATTCCTTTTCTGCAGTAGATTAGACATACACAATAATATTTTTTTGTGTGTGCAGGGGTTTTTTTCCAGTGGGTCTGTGGGTGTCATGGAATCTGATCACATGGACCTGGAACTGCTCACAAAGTGCTCAGAGGCTCTTGCTGAGGTCCCTGAGGCCCAGGACACGCGTGCTCCTGCTTTTCCTGCAGGCAACTGGCTTCCTCTGGAGCCAGGCAGCTCCTACACGGCTCTGATACATATCTGCTGGGCAGGGAGATGGCATCTGAGCTGGGAGGGCAGCTGCTGTCTGAAAGGGAATGAGCAAAGGTTTGCTGGGCAGCCCTGGAGAAGGGCAGGATTTGCCACTGTGGGATTTTACCAGGGATACAAACTTCACTTGTGGTTTCACAGGTATCCCATAAACACGCGATGCTTCGACTTTCTCTAAACCAGAACGTTCTCCATCTGGGTAATGATGCAACATCAAGTTCCTGATGTCGACACATGGAAACTCAATGACTGGTGCAAACTTGCAATCTCCTTTGTGTAGATATTAAACTGCTGAAGCAAAACACTTCTATGCCATCTCTACCATGATAGGTGGTGATTCAGATTCAAGCCCTAGCTCACAATAAAAGTAGAGGCCTTCTATTAAATGTAACACAGGATATGCTATGCTGACCAGTATGTGCTGCAGTTCATCACATGACATTGTTAGGCAATATAAAATAAAATGGGATCGTTCCAGTTTCACATCTTAAGATTTTTATTTTCCTACTTTTACTTTTCTACTGCTTCTTGGATAGCTTTGTGATGCTTCAATTCTGCCTGCTTTCCCTGCAGTTAACACATTTAGTGCTTGAATTTATCAATTTTGTTTTGCTGCTTCTTCAAGACATGAACATTTTTTTTCACATCTAGGTCACACATGTGATTTGGCAAGTTGAAAGATCTTTAAGTCACAGGTGCGATAGAAGTATTACTGGGTGGAGGAAATAAGGTTTGTGCCTTTCAGAAATTCCCAGAAGATAGTTGCAGTTACCCTTTCATCCATGGGGGAAAAATAATCCTGAATATGTTGTTTTGCCTGCCAGAGACACATTTTAGTGGCTGTAGATTTGGACAGCTCTGGCCCTTGACTCGTAACCCAGAGAAAATGCAGTAGCAGCTCAGTGGTGACATATTCCCTTTGTCACTCTGACAACGTTCAAAATTAAATATAGGATCATGTAGAAATCCTTCAGAAATCCTGATTAGCAGGATCTCCCTTCTTGAGAAGTCAATATTATATAGGATTAGCAGATTAGTGTAAAGGAGTTTGAGGCTGAAATGTAGTATTGTGAAATGAAAGTATTGTTTCTTTGATCTTTCTTGATTTGTTTCTTTGTGTCCGAAATGAGCTGGCTTTGGTTTGAGGTCACCACAGGAATTAGGTGAAGGTGGAGTGAGGCAGGGAGAGCAGGAGACTGGGTGAATGTTGTCCTGTTCTAGGTGAACTCACAGTTTCTCTAGAAGGGACCACCACTGCTTTGAACTCTCACTGGGGGCTTATCCAGAGCATTTCTCAGACTTGTCAAGTCAGTAGCTCGTCAAGTGACAAACACATATATAGATATAAAATAGTAATATAAAGGACTTACTCCTGTACACAGGTGGCCTGTTTAGGTGAGAGGAGGAAGGGAAATAAGGTAGATATCTTCTTTGTCCCAGCACTGAATCCACTCTGTGAAGCTGATGTGGAAAGCAAGATATAAAACTGCCAAAATTTTAATTAATGTTTTCCTTTCTCTCATTGATACTATCACCTTGCAGGTGCACATTGAAGGTGTTGTAAACGTGATGGGTCATGTCTGTCTGAGAGGGGAATGCCAAAATAATTTTGATCTTGTTGTGTGCTTTTTTAACACCCTCCACTTGCCAGCCACTTTGCTACTCAGCATTACACTTCATCTGCACTCTGTGTCCAGGTGCCTCGCACAGCCCAGGCACCTCTAGCGTCAGTAAAAGGTGTGTTCTGTGAAGAGAGAACAGATTTGGCAAGAAACCTGGTAAACATGGGCTCCTCCAGAAAGCTGTTCCCACTGGCACAAGGAATTGGCTACAGGAAAATGGACAAAGGGCTCCAGGTGGGAGGTTTCCTGTGCAGGAGTTGAAGAACAAAATGCTGGGGAATCTTGGCAAGAAGGAGCTTGCTGGGAAGAGTGGAAGAAGGTCCTTTCAGTCTTGATCTTTCCTGACTGGTTATTAAAAAAAATCCCAAACTCAAAACAACCCAACTCTCCCAAAACAACCCAAATTCTTATTTTTATCTAGAAAAGTCTAAGTTAAAACCAGAGAAAAATAAAACTAAAACTATATTAAAACAATAGCCAGAAGAGATGGGGGGAGACTGAGTCTGTTTCACTGCCACTATATTTTATTTTCTTCTTTTGCTGGAAAGGAGAAAGGCTGTTTGTAGAAGAGAGGAGAGATATGTGAAGAGCATGGCACATCAACAGTCAAAGCTTCCCCATAAATTCATTATTGCATATCAGAACAACTTTAAAGTAAGTCTTAATAGCGGAGAGAAGGGATGACAACAATGCAAGGTGCAAAACTTTAAGAGCTGTTAATTACAAGGACTGTTCAAGGGAGTTAATTGAGTTTAGTGGTTAATGTGTTTATTGTCTTGTGGGCAGGATAGAAGGGGGGAAGGCAGTGGGGTTGTTACCTTACTGGCATCCATTTTATTTAGACTTGGAGGTGAGATGTAGCTCCCAGCCTCAGGCATTTCAGAACAGGGTTCTGTTCTCAAACCCACTGGTATTATTGATTCAAATTACTTTTCCGAGGGCTGTTTCTGTTCTCAATTTGCTGCTTGGATGTTCAGCTTGCCAAAGGTTTCTGTTCACCTGTGAAGACCCCTTCTCATAGGGCTGGCTTGGCCAGGGATGCTGGGCCATCTGTTTAGCTGTGGGACTGGGACTACTGCCTGCCAGGCCATTGTAGAGGACTGTCCTCATCGTGTTGGGCTTTGTCCCCTACTGGGAGCTAAAAAAAGGCTGTTCTGTGTTGCCACAAGAGTTGGAGAGCAGGGAGATTTGGAAGGGGTGAGACCCGTGGAGCTTAGCTTAGCCCAGGCGTTCCCCTCAGTGCTCACCTGTGGGGTGAGCTGAGATCCTGAAGCAGCAGCCACCTCTGGCCGTGGCTGCACAGAAGTGTAAATAAAGCACGACTAAGATTGGGATGTAAGTGGAGCAGGCCAGCTGGTGATGGACAACTTGGTCGTAGAGGGGAGCTCTCGGCAGGAGGAGAAAATGGATGGCGGAAAGGCATGGAGGGAAAGTCTGTGAGGGTCTGAGCAGGTAAACAAGGAAGGTGCTTCCCCAGCAGGCACGTCCTGAATACTTCAAAGCAGAAAGTTGCGGATGCTGATTTGGGAGCAGCAGCTGATTCTGGAAACAAATGGGATAAATACTGGCATGAGAAAAAAAAAAAAAAGTTGAAATGCCTGAAGGGCACATCTGCTGTGGCCAGCGATTCTGCAGGAAATGCACTGAAGCCAGAGAGAGTCGAGGAAACTGGACATAAACACAGTTCCCAGAGAAGCCAAATGAAAGCCAAGGGCCAGGGAAGTGCCTGTGATAGCGTGCTGAGAATTTGGCTTTCTTTCCCTGGCTCTCCAATGAAGTAGCTGTGTTTAACGTGGGCCCAAGTCCGGCTGTGCTGAAGGAATTGTAAATGTGTTTTTTGTTCTGAACTCAGAAATTACGCTCTAGAGCTTTTTCTGTTGCTTTCAAGTGTGTGTTTTCAGAGCACGGTCTAAAGGGTTTTCAGAACTGTAGGTCTAAAGCCCAGTCTGTTGGTCTGAAATTTGAATAATTGCATGGTCATTAAATTTTGCACAAAAAGGAATTGACTCTAAAAGCAGCTGATATGTTATCACGATTACAGCAATAGCAATGCCTTCTTTCATCACAATGAAATTACATTGTTAGAGAGCATAATTGACATTTTTTATTGAAAGACTAAGAAGAATTTGTTTACAGCTTGCAAACAAAGAGGTTTTAATTCAACAAACTGCAACAGGAATAAGCAGTAAGTGGCATTTTCATCTGCTGGCCAGCTAGAGCTTTAGCTGCAGAATGCTGTGGATAGAGAAGTATGAAGGAATTTGCAGCTCAATATCTGCCCAGTAAAGCGTGCACCACGCTGGCAAATGCCAGAAAGCTGACGGGGAGAAACCTTGAGTGCAAAGAAACAAAGGGCTGTAGTTAATATTAGCACCTTTTGGGAAGACACTACGGCTTTTGGAGACCCGCTTCATGCCGCCCGTTGTGCAAAGGTCAAGGTATGGCATTTCTGAGGATGCTTTTGCCACAGAGCCCTCAGGATAACACCTGTCTACTCAACTGGCTGCTAAAGTAGGTGTCTGGGTTATTTTTGTTTCTCTGGGCTTGTTGCTTCATGGTCTAATAGGCTCAGGAGCTAAGTGGTACTGGCATTTCAAAGTGGCATGTTGTGATTGGAAGGGGGTGCTGTGGAAGTGTTTGGAAAGCAGATCCAAATGAAGCACCATCATCATTTGACTACAGAGATGCTCTTTTGCTTTTCAAATATATTTGGGATCCTGTCTGTGCTGGTGGTTGTGTCTTAACTGTCCAGACTGCTCTCCAGATAAAGCCAAGGGTATGTGAAAAATTCGGGGTTTTTTTAAAGCAAATTCCTCTTGTGCAGTTGGAAGTCATTTGGATTTATTGTCCCAGCTCTGGTCAAAGTTTAAGACCCCAAGTCAAACCCTGCTGTTCTGAATATGCAGTGCTGCAGAGTGAGGAAAAAGTCTCCTTGGGGTGCTGACAAATCTCTGGAAGGAGGGTGCTCATCCCACCAGCCAGGGGAGCATCTGTTAAACCATGTGCAATGACACTGCTGTGAGGGGAGGGAAGGGGCTGACCAGGCTGATCCTGTAAAGCATGAGAGCTTCTCACCTGTGCGACACCTGCATCCCGGCAGTTTCATGCTGGAGACCTGAATCCGCAGCATCTGATACTGTGGACAGGTGATAAAACAGCTGAGGGCATATTCTGGGTCTGAATGTTGACTGATAGCCACAGGCTGTTGTTGCTGTTATCTGTCCAAAACAAGGTTATAGATAAAACTTGTGATTAAAACATTTGTTTGTATCGATGTCAAATGTCAGAGTAGAAATATCCTGCTGGAAGACAGGGATGCCCATGGGTCTGGCCATGCTGGGTCAGATCCCAGACAGGATGGGTGAGCTCAGCAGCTGTCAAAAGAGCCAGCAGGGATGAGTTGTAGTGGCCTAAGATATAGGTGCTCTCGTGAGGAAACCTCTGCTTTCCTAAAAATTGTATCTTCTTCAAGAAAGGAAGGGAGAGACAAGAAGGATGGCGTTATCTTTTGCTTCAGCAAGTACAGCAGCTGAAATCTGGGGGCAGAGCTGTTGACCAGGAAGTCAATAGAAGTGGGTTTCCCATTTAAAGCACTGAAATGACAAGAAAAGCTTATTTTTTTATATTACAAAAAAAAAAAAAAAAAAGGTCTCCATCACCCATCTTTTGTAGCTATGTTGTGAAGCCATACTCTCAGGTTTCCTACCAAGAATGGGTCAGAGGGATGGAGAAACCTATTCAATTAAAACAAGAACTTGCTTTCTGACACATACATGGGGTTTTGTTTATTGAAAATCGTTTATTCCACCTCTACTTTTCTTTTTGTGTCTGAAAATCTGAGAATGAAGATAGGGACCCAGAATCTCTTCCGGATTTGTATTTGACCTGGTGTGACAGGTTGACTGGATCTGGCTGCCTGACACCCAACCAACCTGTCTGCAGTCTCTTCCTGAGCAAGACAGGGGACAAAATAGGAGGAAGAAACTCCTGGGTGGAGATATAAGGGTGGGAGAAGGGTCACCGATTTTCACCATAGGCAAAACTGACTCCACTTGGGGAATATTAATTAAAATGGATTTGGATAGTGAGAAACAAAGACAAAATTAATGCAACACCTTTCCCAATGCAGAAGTGTTACTAGTGTGCACCAGTATCCACCAGTATGGACACCTGTGCCACTGCAGTCTTCCCATGGAACTCCAGCAGTGGGAGGGTCCAGCTTGGGGCAGTTCCCACTTTTCCTCACAGAGAGCCTTCAGTCCCACTCCCACCCCAAAAAACCTGAGAGAGCCAGAGTGGCTTGAGGGAAGAAATGTTGGTGTGGGGAGAGAGGAAAACCCCAACCAGGCCACACAGATGCCCAAGGACCTGGCTGGTGCTGATCCCACTGGGTTTCTGATTCCACTCTAAAATGTTTCATGACAGTAGCCTGTAGAGTTGAAGAGGCCAAAGTTTTGCTCAGAGGTGCTGTTTGCATCTGTCTCCAGCCTGTTGGGACAGCTTTGGACTTAGGCAAAAAAAAATGTATCACAAGTTTATCACAAAGCAGCTCAGTCTGTGGTTGCTCCTGAATGATGCTTAGCTGCAAGCCCATCATCTGTGACCGTCTTCTTGTACTGATTTTTAACATGAATATTTTGGTTTTTTCAAGGCTTTGCGGGTTCTTTTAATTAGAATAACAAACTGTTATCAGGACTCAGGTGTTTTATTGCACATTTGCTTGCTAAGCCCTCCTTCTCTGTGTGCAGCAGGAATCTCAGGGCACCACTGTATCTTGGGGCTATGCAAAGCCCAGTGCTTTGCCAACATGTTCCCCATTTCCACCATTCCTCTGGGTCACACTTGTGGTCCATAGCCCATATGTCCCCAATTTCCTGTCTCTCTTGGGGTGATGCTAACAGTGAGTGTGCGTCTGCTGTATCCCAGCTGCTGGCTGGGTTTTCAAGAGAGCACCTGTCTGTGGGGTGTATGGCTTTCACAGACATCTTGAGGCTGTGGAGGGAGACGTGAAAACCTACAGTCCTGCCTCTTTTTTTGTTGACAGTCCCCTGTGATGACCATGTGACGTAGCAAGTGCTGCTCCTGCTATGGCCACACGGAAGGAGCCAAATGCTGTGGACATAACTGGCTCCTGCTGCTCCCCATTGTGTCAAGTAAGTACCTGCTTTACACCCATTCTGGGCTAAAGGGTGGAGGTCCTTGACTTACTGGGGAGAGCCCCATGTTGTGAGAATATTCACTGGCCTTGGAGGAGAGTCCCTTACACTGGGTCTTGCTGGAAAAGGAGCACAAACCTGAAGCCCCGGCAATCAAGTCTGGCACCTTTGCGGGTCTGGGACTTGTGATACAAACTGATTTTAGGTAGCATCAAATGCTGGATCAAGAAGAAATGTGTACCCTTAGTGAAAACTGGGCTCTTAGCCTGGGTTGAGAGGTGTCACCTTGTTTGGTGTTAGTGGAAAGCCAAAAAAGAGGGGCAGTTTGTGTTCCCTATGCTGAAAGTACAAGCCCTTGGCTATGTATTTACTGCTCACACAGCAAAGGTGCACTGTCGTTAAAGGGCACTGGCTTGGACTCTGCCATTCAAGCCTTCTTGGGATAATGCACAGCAGTGCACAGAAACCAGCTGTCTGCCCAGGTTAACTGCTTTTTACAGGGCTGAAGGACTGGCTTTGTTTTTGTAAGTCTTCCCACACAGTGGGTGTGGAGCTGAAAGAAGATTTAGGAAAGCTGTCTCCATATAGTACAGTAAATTAGGTTATATTTTCCTTTGTTTAAATCATTGTAACTGCCTTATCACTTAAGTGAGTTGCTGCTTAAAGGTTAGTTACCTTTAACTGGTATTGAACTGCCTCTTCTGAAGGTAATAGATTTGAATTGAACAACTGAAAATACTTCAAACTTACCCCTTTTGAAATTTCAAACCTGTTTGCACTCTGTTTTGCCCTTTTTTCAGTGTCAGTTCTTTTAACGTTGTTTACTAGCACTGGACATTCAGTAGACGTAAGAAATCTGCACTTGTGCTCATTTCAGTTTGCTGGAGTCAAGAGGTGTTTCATGAAATGAAACAAATATTTCACCTTCTGGTCAGGAAAGGCAGTTCACTGACATTGGGTTCGTCCGGCTAACAGCGCCCTTCATTGCCTTACAAACTGAGTTTGTTGGTATGTTTCTGTGTGCATATAAATATATGTGTGTGTATGGTCTGCTTTATAGGTGTATGAGCTGCAGTAATGACTTACTACCAATGCACTATAAAAAATGCTTGCTTGATGCAGCAGTTCTCAACTCAATGGAAAAAATGTTTAACTAGTGCAGGGCCCAAGCTGAGTCAGAAAACCGGAATAGTTATTGCTTTCCTTTGCAGAGATGTAAAATCAGTTTTATTTCTGACACTGGAGAGAGAGAAGGTGCAGTGGTGAATATCTAGGACTGGAGGGGAAAAAAGAATGAGATGAGTTTGGATGGATTGCACTTGTATTTCACTTTTGGTGTGTAAGGGAAGAGCAAGGTGAGTGGACTTGCATGCACAGTGCCAAGGGATGTCAGCAGGCTGGAACTGTGTTGGAAAACCTCAGTGGGTTGGAAAGCAGCACAGAATAGCTCTGCTGTGCAACACAGGAGCTAGAGGTTAAGTTTTGTGGTGGTGTGACTCCAGGGAGCAATTTCCTCTTTTCCCCACATATGTGCAGGTGTGGGAAGTCCTTTGCAGGATTGCTCGTGCAGTCCATAGCTTTTGGAAGTAATGGTTAACTAAAGATGGAATAACTGGGTTTGTCCCCAGCTTAATGAACCTTGCAGTCATTAAGAGGCTGGGAAAGAAATCATCATCCAGGCCTTCCAAATAATGGGGCTTAATTGTAAGCCATGAGTTTGGGACTTGCATTTGTCTGCTTTCTGGTTTTCTTGGTTTTGTGGGGGTCATGTTCTTTGCATCCCTGTGATGCTGAAGAACAGCACCTGGTTTAAAGAAATAAAAGCCAACACAGCTGACTGATGCTCAGGTATGGGGAGTTGAGGCATGGAGCATCTCCATCTGCCCCAGGAGTGTCTGTTCCCACGTGAACCAGTAGATAACACCCCTCCTTTGCTGGATATGCTTCCTCCTCCACTGTCCTCTCATTAGGGCCACAGTCTAGGGTCTAGAAACGGCTGTTTGTGGTCCTTAATTGCTTAGTACACACCTTAAAGAAATACTACCTTGTCTTTGGAGGGATTTAATTCTCGAAACCCACAGCCCTGTGTAGTGTCTTCAGCTCTCAAATGCCCACTGTGGTGAGTAGTGCTAAAACCTTTCCAAAGAAACTTCACTAAAAAGTAGCCTACCCTTCCCCTGGAGCATCTCCAGAAAAATGGGCCAAACCCAGGCCAGAACCCCTTGATAGTCTTTGTGCCTAAAACATCTCTTGGAAACCTACTCCCGGAATGCTGTAGCAGGAGCATAAAAACCACTTTCTAAGTGTGCACCGCTCTGTCCGCACACAGAGTGGCCTTTCCTGAGCATGGAATGAGCTCCCCTCAAGGCATTCCTAGCTAACTTGGTTTCTTCGTAGGGAAAACATGAGAGAAAGCATCCTAGCTGGCTGTGTGGTAGTGCCTGCTCACTGTGCCTTCGGGCAAGGTGAAATTGCATAATGTGGTTAACGTTGTTCGACTGAATTGCTCATCAAACTGATATATCTGCTGCTTTTAGATTTTCTTAGTAGCTCCTGCACTAAGTTCAGCACAAAGAATTGGTGATTTGTTCTGTGCAAGCACTTGGTTTCCTACCCTGGAATGGGAGCTTTCCTTCATTAGTCAGAGCTGCTGTCAAGAACTGGGAACTTAGTATTTATTAGAGATGCTGCTTTCTTTCACTTTGCTTTGAGAACTGCGAGAGGAAAATGCAGTGTGGGAGAAAAGGGGATCGAGCATTTTCCAGACACCTAAAAAAACCCCAGCAAACACAACTACAACTTTGTTTTTTTCTTACAAAAGTAGGAAGCGTCTATCAGCTGTGTACCTCAAAACTATGCGATAAGATTTAAACCAAAACATCCCCTCATCGTATGGTTCAATCAGCATGTAGACCTGTATAGAGCAGTGTACATTCAATGAAGAAACAGGCAAAGGCGGGGAAAATCTTACCCAAATCCAGGAGAGCTGATTCACAGAATTAGTTCAGTCAGTTGAAACACTTGGGTAGCGTTAAACAGGGCAAATAAGATTAGAGCGCAATCAAAATAGCTGCAAGTCATCAGGTGTCACATTCATCCTCCAGTAATTTGTCTTAAAGGACAGTGGCTTTCAAAATAGCCTGCTGGATGCTTGGCAGAGTACGTGAGGTGCCAGTAATTAATTGGCTGTTGAATTGATCCCTTCCAGTAAAGCAGAAGGGAAAACCCAGGGCTCGATGCTATGGCAGTACGAGACTCTGGGAGGCAGAGGTGAAGAGCTGGTTACTCCTGCCTGGCAGCCTGTGCACAGCTCCTCCCAGGCCCCCCAAAAATAACACCTGTGCCTCACTGCTGGCCTGGCAGTGCAAGGAGGGCTTGCCAAGAGTTGGGGCGTCCGTAGGCATATTTGGCTGCCCTCCCAGCTCTCTGGCAGGAGGAAAGCTCATTCACCCCAGTGCTGGTTACAGCATCAAAGCTGGTCATGCGCTCTTATCCTTGTGTGGAGCAGTTTAAAAATACGACACATTTAAATATTGCAGCTGTTTTACCTTGGATGGACTGTTACATTTTCTCTAGTGGCTTTTACTCTGTCCAGTTCATTGTTCCTGAGTGCCATGCTCAACAACTGAAGACAAACCCAATTATTTGCAATACTTGGTTAACCATCCCCTAATTGCTTTCGACTTTGTCACATGGATCCCCTCCTGCTAAAGTGTAGACTTAATTCTTTAATTTATTTGGGGGGTTGTGATGTGTGCAGGTTTTATTTTCATTGCACAGAACCAAGAGGGCTTGTCTAGTGATATTTTGAACTTACTTTTTGCTTCTTGTAGCTTAAAGGAAACCAGAGACTGTTGTTTCTGAGTTTGGAAATATGTTATAATACAAATGATTGGGGAGCCAAAGGCCACTTTAGTGATCTATGACATTCCCAATTCACTTCCACGTCACAATTTTGGCAGACAAAGAAAACAAACGTCCTCTTCTTGCATATTCTTACAACAGGTGTCATGTTAAAAGAAGACCACTGTGAGTATTTTAGTTGTCTGATTCAAATTCCTTCCTTGAGAGCCAGAGGGGATGCTTTGAATTCCTTTCATTTGGTCAAAGATAGTTGAAAACAACTTGAGCTTGTGTCCAAGTGTTTTAAATGAATAAGCATTCCTGCAGGAAGGTAACTGAGGGGAGTATTATGTGTGTGGGTGGTGTTTAGGGTGTCTGAACTGGAGGGGATAGATAGTAGCACTTGTAAACCTCATGCAGAGGCAGCTCCACTAACGTAAAACCTGTGGGAATTGAGCAGGATCATGCAGCATTCAGACCAAAAAGAGCTAAGACTGTCTTACCTAGTGAAGCAAAAGCTGAGAATGTGTAGGGTTACTTTCAGTGTATTTATAGAAAGCGAACACCCGAGAGTGAGGAGAGTGATTTCAGATGAAAGACGAGGCTTAGCAGATGACAGATGGATTGAAAACAGGAGCAAGCCTGGCTGGGAATTAAAGATAGTTTGTGACCAGCAGAAGAGGAGGAGCGTGACTGAGCAGTGAATTATATCTGAGGGACAGCTTGGTCAGTCTGTGTGAGGGATTGGGTGACGTTGCTGGACACTGGATGATTCAGCTCGGCGCCATGTCCCTGTGCCACCGTGAGCTCCGGCTGTGCTGGTGGCAGGGCGCTACCGCTGTGCCCGCACCGAGGCAGCCTCGCTGCGCTGGGCAACACGGGAGGGTTTGCTCCTTAGCTTGCCAAGCAAATGAGCAGGAGTAACACGTGCAGAGCAGTGAAACACTTGATGAAAATCTCTCTGAGCTTGGAGCCAGAGAAGGAAATCCTGTCCACCCTGCCTGCAGTGACTAGGGCAGTCTGAAGGAGGATGTGTCTGCCAAAGCAGCTCTTAATTTTGGCCAGTGAAACCATTTAATTAAAGCAGCACTGAAAAGGAAGCCGGAAACTCAAGAAGCAGATTTTTAATCACTTGGACTGTGGTAGACAATCTGTATGCAAATCACGCCTCCAGCATCACCACCCTCTGCATGGGTGTGTGTTCCTGTCCATGTGGATGGACGGGGTGCAGGCAAGAGCCCTGTGGGCTGCTGACATGTGCTCCAATGTGGCAAATTTGTGAGCAGCACACGTGGGGAGGAGAGGCCCTGTCCACCAGTGTATTATCACAGAATCATAGCATATCCTTAGTTGGAAGGGACCCACAAGGACCATTGAGTCTGATTCCTGGCCCTGCACAGGATCGCTGCAAGAATCACACCATGTGCCTGAGAGCATCTAGGCCTAACACTACCATATCAACCAAACCATGGCATGAAATGCCACAGTCCAGTCTTTTCTCAGATGCCTCCAGGGAAGGTGACTCCACCACCTCCCTGGGCAGCCCATTCCAATGTCTAATCACCCTTTCCATAAAGAAATTCCTCCTAATGTCCGACCTAAACCTCCACTGGCACAGCTTAAAGCTATGTCCTCTTGCCCTGTCTGATCCCCACGTGGCAACACCCTCCTGTCAGGGAATTGTAGAGTGTGAGAAGGTCCCCTCCAAGCCTCCTTTTCTTCAGGCTTAACACCGCAACTGCCCCAGCAGCTCCTCATCAGATCTGTGCTTCAGACCCTTCCTCAGCTCCATTGCCCTTCTCTGGACATGCTCCAGCACCTCAATGGCCTTCCTGAATTCAGGGGTCCAGAACTGGACATAGCACTCGAGGTGTAGCCTCAC
>VZRQ01004168.1:9864-58924 GCA_013397975.1 Machaerirhynchus nigripectus | reverse complement strand
CTTTTCCCTTCTTTTTCGTGGTTTTGGAAGCTGTAACAAATAGGAGTGATTTTTTTCAAGCGGAGGTTCGGTGTCCCCGCCCCGGGAATCTCAGCGGTGGAGATGGATGGCCTCGGTGCCATGAAACGCGATGCTCCCTGCGTGCAGGAGGGTCCAGCCCAATTATGTAAGGGCGCTGACAGCGCTCATTGGTCTTTCACGGGAGCAGAAAGAGCCCTCCCTCCCGTTTTCCCTCGCTGCTGAGGGCAGCACAGGGGCAGAGGTGGGGAGAATGGGCTCGTCAGTCCTGACTGTGCAAACGCCACAGCCTGCGTTCACAACAGGGCTTTCGGTGAGCGGGAATCCTTCCGCCCTGGTTTTGGGAGGAGGATACAGCAGTGGGGCTTTGTAGAGGGGTGTATTAATTGCACGGTGAGGTCTGACTGTGAATGATGTTTACTGTAGCTTTCACTGGGAGATCTGGGGAATCATCCCTCTGAGCGGCAGCATGGGCTGCTGAAAGCTCAGCCTGAAAAAGAGGTTGGTTCCCCCCCTCCTTTAAAAGGGAGTATCCTCATGCTCTGACATCATGGCTTTACACACTCTGCTAAAAAAAAACCATAGCAGGGTTTGCCACGAAGGAGAGACCTTCTTGCTTAGCCAGACACCAGCCTCTGCATCCATCCCCACAGCGTTTGGGGCTGCAGGGAGGGCACGTCCCATCCAGGTTTTTATTCTTGGAGGGAAATGATGCCAGTGACTGGCTGTGGTTGTTGTTCTGATGGAGCTGTCAGACCATGAGGGTGGCACAGGACACAGCTGGGATGTGGGGATGCTGCCCTGGGGTCTTGCATTTGGCCTCTGTTGCAGAGAACCTGAGCTCAGCTCTTCTGCCCTTCAGCTGTACGCCTGCACCGTCACGTCACCGGTTTGTGGGGAAAATGCATGGTCTCATTTCATCGTGGTATTATCAATCATGGTATTGTTCGTCTGCAAGCAATGACATTGAAAAGTTCACAGCTTGTGCAGCCTCTGGCTGTGTCCGCTGTGGTCCAGGCTTGCCTGACCCCCAGCCCCGTGGTTCGGGATCAGGCTTGGGTAGCTGTGCCCAGCAGCACTCTCCGTGCCTTTCTCCTTGTCTGTGTAAATAAGTGCTGGGTCATGGCAGGAGGGCGTCTGGCTCAGGGAGATACTGTCTTTGGTAAGACCTTGAGTAGGGTGGGAAGGAGTACTTTCTGTACGAGCAATTAAATTGGTGCCGGTTTTATGGTCAGTTTAGGGTTTAATGACATTTTGATTGCATTTCCTTTGTGAAGGGCGTTATTCATCGCTTCCTGTCTCAAAGTCCCTGGTATAAGGAGCACTTGTGTACGTATGTTTCGCATGAAGTGTTTTATTGTGGCCTTGGTCTTGTAAGACATAATGCCAGCTTGGAGATGAGCTGCTTTGAAGGCTTCCAGAGCAGCCAAGGAGACACATGGAGCCTTGGCACAGAGCTGGCCTGTGGTTTAAAATGAGGTGGCTTTTCCAGTTTTGCTGAGGACAGAAAACATGGGCAGGGCTTTATTTTTTCAGTCTTGCTAAGCTGCAAGCAAAAGTGATCCCAAAGGTGTGGCTTCGATGTGAGCCATTTGCGGAACCAAATTTCCAAGGCAGGTGAAGAAACAAGGCAAGAATAAACCAGCAATTGAGGTAAAAAGGGTGGGAGGTGTGTTTGGCAAGAACCCCTTAAGGCCATGTTGTATTTTTCAGGCATCAAAGCATCTCTCAGTCTTCCTGACAGTGAAGGTGGTTGTAATAATTATGGAAAGCAGTATTGTTGGAAAACTAGAACTGCCTCCTTTTTCCAAGGAGGTAAAGTGTCGTACTCAGACATGAAAGAACCACGCAGACACCGTTCTGTCAGGATAGGAGCCAGGGCCAAAAGAGAGAGCAAAGAAGGGCCAAAGAAGGGCAAAGAAGGGGCCTGGCTCTTTATTCAGTCAGTTATGTATCTTTTTAGAGACAACCATGGATTGGAGGATGGGCTTACCACCTCTCAATGACACTGGTCAGACCAAAAGTCTATCATAATTCTCTGCCTTATGAAAAGGAATGAAAATAATAAAGACGGGGAGGTAAACATGCCTTATGTTTACAGAAAATTAGTGAGAAACTCTATTACAGGAATGTAAACATAGAAAGACTGCAAAACTCAGGGTGACAGTAAAGAAAGCTCCTGTCATTGGAAGCCACAAGGGAGAAGTCAGCAACTTTTAATTCAATGTTTTGTCTTGAGAAGGAAGGCGCCACCTGCCCACAGTCAAGTTCTGTCTTTCCAGATCCTCTGGTTGTTATAGCTTTGGAGTGGGATCGGGAAAATGGTCTGCTACATGAAAATAATTTCTCAGCCTGGGATGTAGTCCCAAAACTACTGTGGCAAGTCCTTCTCAATGTAAGACTTGAACACTAAGCACCTCTGACACCCACATCACCTCAGCTGGGACAAGGTGCCAAAAGAGGGATTTGTAGCTCCAGCTGTTTAGCTCATGGACAGTCAGGAGAGCAGGGAAGTGGGGCAAGGGCTGGAGGTAGTGGTCTGAGGCTGTGGGCAGATGGTTGTGTGTGGAAAAGAGGAGGCAAAGTGATGTGGGACTGGGTGGTGCCTTGGGAAGACAGTAGGATGGAGCTCACCTCAGTAGGTCCTAGACTTGTACGTTTTCCATGCTTTCAGTCAGAAGATAAGGCATGAAGCGTGTGGCTGTGTTGTCAGCTTGGCTAGAGCCCTGGGGCCATGCTGGAGCTATACACTATCTTTGCAATTAAGGAGAGGTATAGCCCCACTTGGGCACCTCAGGGCAGCCTTTCACTCCGTGGTGGTGTGTGTCTTTCCCAGATTGATAAGTACCTCTACGCCATGCGGCTCTCTGATGAAACGCTGTTGGACGTTATGGCTCGCTTCAGGAGAGAGATGAAGAACGGCCTCTCCAGGGATTTTAACCCAACAGCTGTAGTGAAGATGCTTCCCACGTTTGTGAGGTCCATTCCTGATGGTTCAGGTAAGGAGCTGCGTGTTTCTTTTCCGTATCAAACGTGGTGTGCTTTGTGGAAACCTGTTAGAAATACACAATGTGCTACCAAGAACAAGAGGGATTTGCTTCCTGGCAAGCCCAGACAACATTTCGAACGCAGCCTCCCCTCTGTGTGCAGGTCTGTTCCCGCAGATGCTGGGAGATTTTGTGATTCCTTTGTCAAAGCTGTTTTGATGCCAATGGAAGGGCCCTTCCTAGCAGTCAGTTCACTATCAGTCAGTACATTTGCTCTGGGGCCTGTCTGCCAACAATCAATACTTCACATAGAATGATTTTTGATTCATGCAGTTCACACTCATGTGACCTAGAGTCTTAAATACAGTGGCTTTTAGTCATTTGCTGTTTCCTTCAACATGTCTTCTCCTTACTTTTTCCCCAGTGGAAGTGTGAACCGTTACAGGCTGAATTTGAGTTTCCTGGCATTCATTTTGTATTTTGTAGCTTCCTCTTCCAGACTGTCTAGGGGGAGAACTCACAGAACTTGA
Organism: Machaerirhynchus nigripectus; assembly: GCA_013397975.1. Classification (NCBI taxonomy): domain Eukaryota; kingdom Metazoa; phylum Chordata; class Aves; order Passeriformes; family Dicruridae; genus Machaerirhynchus; species Machaerirhynchus nigripectus. Next base: position 55,389 of record VZRQ01004168.1, on the reverse strand, counting down.
GCAGGCTGCAGCGTGTGGCTCCATAGCTGCTGCTCTGGTGTGCTAAGCTCTTTCCATCTAAACGCAGGACTCGTTTTTTCCATGCCCACTGCACCAGCTAAAAGTGGCACAAACTGCTATCAGAAACCATAAAGGTGTTGTGTTGGTAATTGAGACCAAGATTGCCTTTATTACTTATTGTTATTACTTATAAATTACTAAATGTTTGTAAAAAATACCATATATAGTGTATCTAAATATATTTATAAACATTGTATAATAGCATTTATTATTTAGTAGTAACACTGGGTTTCCCTCCCATGTAGCTGGTTAACTAGTGTGGTGCCTACCACAAATTAACTAGTTTGGTGCCTACCTGTGTGCAGAAATTGCAAGAACTGCATAACAGAGTCATTACCTATTTTGGGGCTTTCTTTTTTTGAGTTAAAAATGAGAATTTATTGCTGAAAGAACATGAGGCCAGATGCTTTGTGTAACTTGGTGCTGCTGTCTGGCAGGTGGAAATCTTTGATAGCTCTGCTTTGCTATTGCTTTCTGCCACCTTAGGCTATTTAGCTGAGATGTGATTCGCTGTCTGAGAAAACCAAAGGGACGATGTATTTGAATCCTGTGTTTCCCTTAATTTGGCATTGCTGGCTGTTGTGTTGAAATGTTGTGTTGAAATCTGCAGCCTACTGAGAAAGCCAGAAGCTGCCACACACAGCTGGGTCACAGGCAGAGGTTGCACTAAGGGTTTGCACGTGAGGTGACTTGAGGGCTTTTGCGTGGAATCCCAGCATTTTTACTGGCTCCAAAATCCCTTTTTGTTCATTCATGTTTGTTTTGGGTTCAGTTGAGTAGTGACTTGTCCCCAGTTCCCTGCTTCGTCGGGCACTGCAGGGTATCAAATCTGAGCTGCTCGCAGCGGGTCAAATAATTTTGAAAATTGTTCCATTGTACAAACTGGGAGGAGTTAGAGATGGCACAGGAAAAAAGGGATCTGCAGATAGCCAGGAGAGGTGTGAGAGGTTGCTGAATGCTGCTGGGACTGAGGATGAGCCATAGTGAGTAGGTCTGGTTGAGCATGGGCGTGTCTGTACGTCAAGGCACTAATTTCAGATCATGAGTTACACACCTACTTAGAAAAGAACCTCGTGTATTGTGTACAGAGCACTCAGTTCTTGATGCTGTGCCCGCCTGGCTCCTGCCAGCCTCTCCAGGTTGGGCGCCCTGCTGGCAGTGCTTTGCAGCATGGATTAGAGCAAGGCAGTGCTTTGCCCCAGACAACTTGTGCAGAGCTCAGTGGTGATCTGTATGTGTAGGTGGCGAGAGCCTCTTTGGATAGGTGTTAGAAGAGCAGGCAGAGCCATTCCGTTCTTTGCCTGAAAGGACACGTTCTGACCCCAGGTATGAGCAATATTTGCTGTGAGGGGGTGTCGTGGCATTTCTTTTCCTGACTCACCCATGTGTGCCTGTCACGTCTGGCCTGGCCATCACACAGATGCAGCCAGGACAGGTGCAGAGCCCCCTTACCTCTTCCTCCAAAAGGTTCTGGGGGGCCCTCACGGATGTGGCTGTGTTGATGTGCCCAAAGATGGCAATTTCTGCCTTCAGCTGTCCCTCCGTAAAAGCCAGAGGCTGAAAGCCTGCCCTTTTCTCTGGCCTGTCTCTAATTACTGCCTTGTAAGCTCTTTCCTCTGAGTTCAATTATTATTATGGGAGCTGACTGTTCAGAAAAACACTGTTGTTTAGTTTCAGATCTGTGCTTGTGTACTTTTTCAACAAGGAGTTTGTGAGCAGTAATTCTGGAGACTCTAGAGGTGTTGATGTTAATAGGTTTTTTCCCCCTTCATTCAGAGTTGTTTAATTTACAAAAGCCACGAGGATTTTCTGTCCACAGTGCCCAGAATGGTACCTCAAGCTAATTCAAAATGCTTTCAAAGGCTAAATAAATTCACAGCAGGTTTGATTGCACCTTGGTGTTACAAAGCACAGATTAAATGCTGCTACTGTGGGTTTAATTCCTCCAGTACACTAAAAGAAAACTGTAGTTGCATGCAGAAAGCTTTACACTCTAGTTCAGAGATCTTTTAAAGTCTGAAGGATGATTCTTAATAACTTCTTACCTTGCAATGAGCTTGATGGTGCTGGAAACCAAACACCCTAACCTGTTAATTTATTTACAGGGAAGATATTTCTGAAGTGTAATGTTTGTTTGAGGTATGCACTTAGGCTTGAAAAAGGGCCATCTGGTCCAATGTTGATTTTCCCATTAATTATTGGAGGTAATGGCTGGCACTCAACAGACAATACCCATAAGATAAAGCTTATTTGGGTATTTGGCTTAATGAGAAACTTGTGGTCAGTGTTTGACTTCCGGACTTGCTGCGGTGAAGGGGGTTATGAATTTTTTATGCTGAGCCAAATGAAGGGAACTGCACCTGCAGTTTGTCTATGTTCATGCTTTAAATGGCATTTGTACTGGTGCAAAGCAGTGTTTAGCGTCACACTGCTCAGAAACAGGTAGGGAAGCACTGCAAGATCTGTGTTTTGGCAAACTGAGTTTGCCCCTGTCTTGAGCAGCAAGGAGGAGAAGTTGCATTGCAGTGCAGTCAAATCGGGTGTATTAGAATTTGTGGGCTCCCACTGTCATTTTGCTATGTTTTTCTGTATGGAGTTTATTGTTTGTGGTTTCTCACATGACAGTGTTTTTCTTCTGTATTACCCTGTAACCTTGGAAAACTGTAAGGACATTTGCAGGGTGTTTTTGCCTCTCTCAATCTGTTTCTGTTAAAGATCCTGTCCTGAGGGACACCTTGTCCAGTTCATCAGCTTTTCTGAGTGGGATGAGGCTCCCAGAGGTGCATGGGGTGATGAGGAGGAACAGCTCACTAGGTCAGACTTAAGGAGTTTTGATATGAGATTGGACAGAGTAATCTCAGAGGCAAGTCTGGCTCTGGAAATCCTCGTGGATAAATTGCATACCTGGTATTTTGGTGACAGTCTGGGGTCAAAAGGCTCTGGGAGCTGAGTGTGTTTGAGGTAACATGTCAAATCAATCTTTCCAGCTGCTAGAGGTTTTTCCACTTTGAATTTAGGTGGAAGTGGAAAAATGGAGATGTTAGGAATGGCTTTCTGAAAGTCATAGCTGATGAGGAAGCAGGATGAGAAAACACCATGTGCCTCTGCTTTGCTGCCCTCTGAGCAACCTTGGTGAGCCCAGGGATGCTGTGCACAGACACAAATGCTTGCAAAGAGCCCTGGAGATTAACTGCAGCCTGGGCAGGCACTCCTGTGTGAGAAAGTTGTGCACACTGCTTCCCTAAATATTACCTTTTCGCAGACTTTGACAATCGCTGTCTTTGCTCCCTCACTGATAAGGTGAGATAGCACGAGCAGGTCAGTCAAATATGTTTGCCTTGCTCTCCAGGGGTGCCGAAGGTGTCACTGTTCAGATAGCCAGGCCACGCGCCTCTGTCGCCTGAGCTGCACCCTGGAGTCTGTGGAGATTGGAGGGTACTGGTTTGGCTTCATGTCTCTCCACCACAGAGGGAGATGGAGGTACCCCAACTCTTTCCCTGGCTCCTGGGCAGATATTAGGAGCCCTGTGCTCCTACACACAAGGCATCACAGCTTCTGAGTAACTGCTGCAGCAGTACACGGCTGGTTTCTTAGGCTGTCGTTTCTCTGACTTCTCTTATCTGTCTGCAGTTTGCAGTGAACCTCAGCTTTTCTGGACATAAGATAAGGGGTGGTTCCTACTTTAATTATATCTGTGCTTAATTTGTTGATTTTTAGAGCAGCCACCATTCACTGTTATTTTCCAAAATGACACAGGTTTATTTACAGCAAAAGGCTGCTTGTCAGTGGTCTGGCATCCCTTCGTTTTGCTGTCTCTATTTTCAACATCTCTTTTGGCCTTCTCCTGAGATCTTTGCTCTGCCAACTTCATGAGATCTGTGTACAGACCGTCCACTCTTGGATTCTTTTTGGGCAAACCCTCATTGCAGTTGCCTGTGTATCAATGGTGGTTGGCGTTGCCATTGGAACTTCATGTTAAGTTGCAGGGAATCAGGTTGATGGAATCAGTTTTGCATGGATGCCCTGCAGCTGGAACTTCCTTGCTGTAGGGACTGGACATTTGCTTCGGTGGTTCAATTAACCAAGCTTGATGTTTCCCAGATTTGTGTTGCATACGATTTTTAATCACTTGTGTCCTGTTTTCCACATAGAGAAAGGAGATTTCATTGCACTGGATCTTGGTGGTTCTTACTTCCGAATTCTTCGGGTAAAGGTATCACATGAAAAAAAGCAGACGGTGCAGATGGAAAGTGAAATTTATAATACCCCAGAAGACATCATGCACGGGAGTGGAACACGGGTAAGCACCTCTTCCTTGGCATGTCTCTCTGAAGATTAGCTGCTTAGATTTTAGCAAACTTCCGCAAGAATGAGCTTAACATCTTCACAGTTGTACCCGCCGCACGCAGGCTGAACTTCAGCGTCAATGCTGAAAATGAGTAAGCAGTACTTAGTGTAACAGAGTGTAACAGCATGGGTGCTGCAGACCTGCTGTTACCATGTGGGAGACTTCTGGATAAGTTAGGGAAAAAATGGCTTAGAAATAAAAATTCTGGCTTTTGTAGTTAACTTACTTTCCACGAGTACAAATGGAGAGCAGGACAACAACTTAGTCTTTGTAAGCAACGAACCTGACCAGCCCTGCAATTGTAGTGTTAGATGAGGGATAGAAATCCCCATGACAGCCACATATCTGTGCTGGCAGTCTGAGCAACTCAGCATTCATGAAAAGTACAAGTACATTAGAAAAATTACAGGAAGCTGATAGAATGTTTTGGCACAGCTTCAACTTAAGTTTTGCTGAATAATTGAAAGGGTTGTTTTTTTTTTTTCAGTCTTCCCTGTTCCAAGAGTTGAAAATATTTCTGTCCATTCACTTGGACTTCAAATTGAGTTCTTTGGAAGAATTTTTTTTTTTTATGATCAGGAAGTGGATTACACTGGCAGATTTGTCTCCGTGTCAGCATAAGACAAAGCAAATAATTTTCATTGTTGGAAGCAGCAAGGTTTTCACACTTTGAACTAGAATGAGGTGCTGTTTAGGAGTATGAAACCTGTAGGAAACTTAAAGTTTGGTTCAGACGAATAAACAAAAGAGGAGAAAAAGAAAAACTATGGGAACGGCATTTCTACCTTTAATATATTTTCTGTAGTTGCCTTAATGCCTTTATTGTCTGTACGTAATGAATGCTGCTGCATTCCCATGCAGCAGTGAGTGTAAGATGGCAATCACAGCTTGTCAATCGAACTGATAAAAGCGTTGCTTTTATCATTCTAGTGATATCTGGACCACAGCAGTAAAACAACCTTCTTGTAAGGACTTTTCCTAACCTTACTGCTTTGTATTTGGGCCAAAAGGTCATTCAGTGGCTTTCCCACAGGATGTTCTTGGAGGGGAGCTGAGGTGAGCTGCCTGTGGCTGGTGAGGGCAGGGAAGTTGGGTGGGCTGCTTGGAGGCAGGTTGGGAGCAGGGGTTTGCTTTTCCATGAATGGGTGTCAGGAGCTGGAGACTGAGAGGCAGCAGGGCTGTCTGCACACCCCAGTGTCTGTCCTGGGCAGGCAAGGCAGGCTGGCTTAAGGGGGTTCTTGATGGAGACATGGTTAGGGTGGTAAGGAGAAGCCAGGAAGGGAGACATCAGGTCTGCTTTCTTTCCATGTCTTTGTTCTATCTGTGTTTTAATTTTTCAATATCCAAAGGCCATTTGGCTGTCAGGAAGCAGCAGTATGGAGCTCAGGCCGATAGGCTTTGTCATGGCTTTTAAGCTGAAAGAAAGGCAAGCAAGGCTTTTGCCAACCCCATGGGCACAGTATTTAAGTACTAGGAAAATAAGAGGAGGACTTGGAAGCATCATCAGAATAGCATCCGGATTTGAAGTTGTTCCATGACAATATCCAGTGCTTGCTGTGTGACTTCACAGGGAAGCATGGGGGATGCCCAGGAGGCAGAAAGGCAGCTGATGATTTGGTGCTGATGACTGATGTATACGCTTGAGGTTTTCTGAAATGTCCGAGCCGGATTTGTGGAATACTTGGACTGAACTGCCTGTGTGGGGTAGGCTACTAATGATTTCCAGCAAGCTGTGTCATTAACTTTGCTGAGTTACACTCCTAAAGCTTAGTGCATAATCAGCTTTTTGAAGGATTGTGATTTATGGCTTCACGTCTCACTAGCATGGTTCGTTTTGATATTTTCTACTTCATGGCATTCAAACTTCCATTTTTGTCCATCTGTCAGGCATGGGCTGACAGCTTTGCCAGTCGGAGACAGTTCCCTATCAAAGTCAAGGGCAAAACTCTTGTTGATTTCAGCAGTGTAGTAGCAGGTCTAAAATTTGTAAGAAGCCTGTCTCCTGTGTCAGCTCAGTGAATGGGAATGTGCCTGAAACTTGATTTTGGTGTTGCTCTTTGTGTTCTGCCACCACTCAGGGTAGCTTATGGATTTGTGGATGTTCTCTTGATCTGAAACTGCGGTTTCCTTGTTCCTTAAATCATCCCCATTGATGGGCTTGAGCCTGAGCTTGGATCTTCAGCTGCTTGTCAAAGTCTCCTGTCTGCTGGCCAAATGCATCCTTGGGGAGACCTCTTGGAGCCCAACCTGAGCAGGCAACTTCATGGTCAGGGGAATTAAGCCTGATTTGTTGCTCAGGGTCTCAGGCTGTATTGCTTCTGGTCTGTAATTCAGACTGGTCCTTTCCTCTTGGCTGTGGCATTTGCTCTGTCCATCTCTTTGACATGTGATAAAATATTTGGCTCACACTGTTCCCTACTGCAAATCTGTGGGTAAAAGAAGATTTGGGTTTTTCCTCAGTGCACCTTCCCTACTTTAATGAAATTCTAGTGGAACTTTATATGTTGCCTCTACTATCCAGTCAGAGTCATCTGGCACTGGTAAGGTTTGGATGTTAATATGGGCATGGGCACACACAGACACATCCTTGATTCTCTTTAGGAAAACTCAAAAGTGTCAGTGGTAGCAGAACTAATAAATGCCTGTCTTTTTTCTGCTTTTGAGCCATGCCTTCCCTCTGTGGTTCATGAACAACAGTAGCACGGCCAGACCGTGCATCACTGACTAGACACAGCTCCTGTAGTGTCCAAATTGTGGCTAATAGTTAACTGCAATTGCCTGCCTTCCCACATAGGTGGGCTTCAGCAGGTCCTGCCAGCACTGCATGGGCAAACACAGCAGGTGCACGGACTTTTTGGAGTCTATTGGGAATGCCCAGGAATTTTTTGCATTTAGACTTACAAAGCAGATCCCGTCTTTTCTCTATGCATTCGTAGTTCGTTGCATGAGAGGGATTTTTGTAACAACATACACAGTCAACATTTCTGCTTCCTGCTCTCTGTACTCCCGAGGGGTTTGAGGTTGGCCCCTGGTTTTTTGTTTGTAATCCTGGAAGCAGCTGAAAGTTTAGTAGGATTGAGTATTCAGCAAGATACTTTCAGATGGAAAACATAATCAAAACACACGCTCCCGCTATTTCTGTATTCCTCCTGGAGAAGTTGCTGTATTTTATTACTTAACTGTAGTTCTTTTCATAACTCCTCTTCCTCCATCCCTCATCTGGACAGCTGAAAATTGTCTTCCAGAAGTGCAGCAGTGTACATTGCATTCCCATGTTGTTTCTCTGTGTGGGCTCGGAAAAATGTCCTTGATTTGTCCAGGACAATGAATGGCAACATTCTCCCTGGGAAACCACTGTACTTTTCCTTAATCAAATCTGACCTCATTTAAGGCATGAGTTTAAGGTGTTTGGTTTAATTGTAACATTACACACACTGCTTCTTGACCTGCTTTGAAGGACAAAATATTCATATTCATGATTTGTAATTGCTGCAGTCTGTCTGTAGTACATTCCTGTCTCTCCAAGACTCTAAATTGTTCTTAATAAAGCTGTGTGGGCTAATTGGAACCAACAGATGTCTTTGTGTACTCCCTCCCAGTTATCCCCAGTCTTCTGGGCAGATTACCTGCTCTCATCCCACCAATGCTGCAGATAGGATTGGATTTATTTTGTTTGGGCTTTTGTTTTTCAGGGAGTTAAAATGTGAAGCACAGTTATCTCCTGGGGCAGGCAGTGACTTATTAATAGTTTTCCATCCATTTGTGGTATGGGTCAGTTGTAGGCACGTCTGGCTTTCTGGTGCCGGTAAATACAAAAGTGTATTTTTGTTGCTTCAGTTGCTCAGGCTTGATTTCAGCTTTGAGCCTTGCAGTCGGCCTGAGGGGCTTTCCAAATGGCTGAAGAATAGAGGCCTTTGTGCCTCCCTGGTTCCTGGCCTGGCTGGCAGGGACATGTAGTGCCATGGTCACAGGTGCCATCGAGGCATCTGGGTGGGAATTGGTACCCACAAGCCTGGTGCAGGCTGCCTGCATAGTTCAGCCTTCCAGAAAATGCAGAAAATGTCCCTGTTTTGGGTTGTTTCTCAGAGCATGGAAAATATTTAGATGAATCCCTTGGGTTTCCTTTTGTTTGTTTGTTGTGTGCTTTAGGAGTAGATTTGAGAGATTGTGTTCTTTTGGGTGGCTCCTGCAAAATGCTGGGTTCTCTGGTCTCAGCAATGCTTGAGTGAAGCAGATGTTATCTTCTCTACATCAGTGTAAAAGTGCTCAACCTCCTGTGGGACTGGATCCCAAATGTTCTTTTGACTTGCTCCTTCCTGTTATTGAAAGGTTTAAAAGAACATTTTTGTTCTCATCAAATGTTAAGTGGAAGGGTTACAGCAGGCTCAAGAGCCACGAGCCTCTTGTTTCAGGAAGTGTTTTCATATGGGCGTAAAAGATGCCTGCAGAATTAGGTGTGTAAATGGACAGTGTATTTCATAATATATTAGTTATTAAGGTGTTAGTATATCCTGCTTGAGAGTATTTTCATAGCTGTGCCATTTATACATCTCTTAAAATATGGAGAGCTGTTTTCCCCTTTGCCCTCACTCAGAGCAGTTTTCATGTGGAGTTTGGAATGTTTTCTCCCTGAAGCTGTATCTCTAATCATGGTGGTTTTATACTTTTCTTACAGCTTTTTGATCATGTTGCTGAATGCCTGGGAGACTTTATGGAGAAACAACAAATCAAAGACAAGAAACTGCCAGTCGGGTTTACGTTTTCCTTCCCCTGTCGACAATCCAAGCTAGATGAGGTAAGAAAATTTCACAATTTCCTTAACACGCAAAAGAGCTGCCGTGTTATTAAAACACTGCCATGAAAGCAGTATCCCAGACAGGTCTCATTTTGGGGATAAATGAGTATTATATTTCACTGTCAGACTGTGTTTGTGTTTATGTTTCTGCCTGAAAGAGCTGGGTAACAAATGAGGAGGAGGCATCTGATGTTTTGTGCTGCCTCTGCGTGAGCTCCTCGGTGTTACGGTTTACCCTCTAAACATGGCAGTGGTTTTCCATGCCTCCTGTGCAGCCCTTTTCACCTCTCCACCGGGTGGGATTGGGAAGGACCCAGCCCAGCAGGGTTTGCTCGGGTTTTGCCAACCCTCACAAGCGCACACGGACCCGGATCTGAGTGTCCCTGCCGAGAAGCAGCCCTGAGCCGTGCCACCGGCTGGGCACCGAGGGCAGTCAGACAGGTCGCTGGAGCCAGCCTGCTTTACAGAGGGATGCGGATAACCAGCCTTGGATGAGGTTCCCATGACAAGGATGCTGTGGTATTTTGTATCACAAATGACTCAGCAGCCTCCCGGTACAGCATTGCCATGGCAACAGTGTAGCTACTGAATGCAGGAAAGTTAAATCTACACAAAACACGCAGAGGGTTGCCCTGTTAAAGCACGACCTGCTTTTCCAGCTTGCAGGTCTCTAGGTTAGCCTGGTGCAACAGCCCCCCAGATGCTGGTGCTGAGGAGGGCCAGGTGAGACATGATTTTTTATTACATTTTGTACTTCTTGAGCAGTGCTGAGAGCTGAACCCAAGGGTGCTGACTAACTCAGGGTCTGAAAGCAGTTCAGAGCAGAGAGCTGCCTTCAGATCAGAAGAGATGAGTTGATCTTGGGGCAGATCTCCCATCTGGCCATGGTGCATGGTAAGACTCAGGCTCCTGACCACAGCAGAGCCGTGCTGGGGATGTGGTTGTGAAGTTGAGCTGCCCTTGGGAAAGTTTGCTTAGCTGTGTCATGAAAGGTGCTTGTTTGTGGGCTGGTGTGCTCCAGCCAGCTGGGATGGAATTGTGCTTGTGTGGGGCAGGGGCAGGCAGCATGTGGGGTACCTTGGGGACACCTGAGCAGTGGCAGAGTGGAGTGGGATAGTAAAGAGACAAGGGAGGGTGTCTCTTAAAAAAAAAGCCAACAACAAAAAAATTATTGACAGTTTTGCTGATGTGTTTTGAGTGTTTGGAGAATACATTTTTCCGGATTCTGTGGGCCAGGTTTGTTCCTGGATTGCTGCTTCTGTGAGGCTGTGCTTGCCTTGCTGCTGTTTTCTTGTGCTTGGTGAGCAGAAGGAGGCAGGGTGGTCCCTGTTTTCTCCAAGGGTGATAGGATGGGTACTGCGTGGTTGGGCCCCACTCAACCCTGCTGCGTTCCAAGGGCTCCTTCCTGCTGCCAAGGCCTTGCTGGTGAAGGAAAAATTCCTTCCAGCACAGTGGCCAGTCACACTGAGAGGAGCTGCTCTTTGCCAGTGTGGTTTGACCAGTTTCTCATAAAGGTTTTGTGAAACAAGGCACCCTTTTGCCCATGAAAGCTGTGCCAGCAGAGCAGGCTTTGCCCACAGTTTCCCTGCACAGCAGCACAGGGCTTTCCTGGGTTTCTAAATGATGCCCACGAGGGCAGCACACTGGCAAAACTTACACAAACTGAGTTTGTGGTCTAGGGGTAGGAGAGTATCTCCTGGTCTGGACAGAGCTGCCCTGATCCTCTGTCCCCTGTAGCTATCTCAGTTTGGAGGGCAAATTTGATTTTTAAACTGAGATATGGGCAAACATACACCTGGACAATGGCTGCTTGTGCCTACAGGCTTCAGCTTTTCTGGTTTTTAGCTTCTTGGACTGCTGTTGTGACAGATGTGAATATTCTGGTGCGTATGGAAAGCTGAGCTGGTCTGAGTTGTCCTTCTGCCAGTTGATTACTGTCAGTGCTCTTTTCTTTCTTTTGTTATTATTTACCTGTATACTGAATGCTCTGATTCAGCCAGGCATTATGTAAATAGCAAAAAATCAGTGTAGTCGTTATCTTGGGGGATTTGCCGGCTCTTTATGACAGTTTGCAGACAAGGAATTCAATGCCAGGATTTCCTTTTTGATCTGTGCTGTAAAATAGGGACATGCATTGTTACATCTCCAGTATTTTCATTTGCCTCAACCCATAAACACGATCCTGCTCTTAAACAAGCCCAGACAGATGGGACTCCAGGCAGTAAATGTGCAGCAGCCTTATCCCCACTACAGCCAAATCCTGGACATACCAACATCATATCCCTGCTCTGTAGTCAGTCCTGTACAGTCAGCTTTTTCTGAAAGCAGTGTATTTCCATGCCCAAAAGGATTAAATGGTATTCCAAGAAAAACTGTCGAGGAGTAGCAGGGAGAAGAGTAGGCTGAAAATGCAAAATGCAAACACACCATTTTCTAGCAAGGGAGGGGAAAAGACTTTTTCAGCTCACTGTAATTAGACTCTAAGACCACCAATTGTCTCAGGTTGGGTTGTTAGAGGTCATGTAAGAAGAGAGGCCTGAAGATTCATTTGAAGTATAAAATCTTGTTTTTAAGGAAAAAAAAATCAGTGTGTGTCTTATGGTTGCATCCTGTTGAATGTTGCTGTCTTGTTTTATCAGGGTATTCTGATAACCTGGACAAAGCGCTTCAAAGCGAGCGGAGTGGAGGGAGCAGATGTTGTGAGGCTGCTTAACAAGGCCATCAAGAAACGTGGGGTAAATTGTAATTCTCTTTCCTTTTTAGCTGTATCTCAGCTTTGTCAGGGACCACTCTTCATGTCACTCACTTGAGCAGATGGTCTGAGTGGTGGTGGAGTTCTGCTTTCTTGCAGGAAAATGTGTGGGTTTGCTGGAAAAATGAAGCGGTGCCAGAGTTGTTGTGTGGAAGCTGTGATTTTCCTCACGGCACAGAACTGAGTTGCTGTGTTGTGGCTTTTCACTGGAAACCTTCAGTGATTTTATCACTCTCCAAAAACTGAAAAAGTGCTGTGTGGCAGTACTGTGGCTTTTCAGTGATACCAGGACATCCCATTCCTGAAAAACTTTGTCTCTTGGGCTCAGCTCAGTTGTGCACCTCCTGTGCTTGGGAGCAGGAGAGGAGCAGAGTAGAAGAGAAGGGGATTTCAGGCTCAGTGAGCTGTTGCTCCCTGCAGTTTCTCACTGTTGACTTTATAGAGAGTGAAGGTGACCAGGTTGCTGATTTAAACAAACAAAAAGGCACTGAGTGTGAGAGGGAATGAATTTGGGTTTGCATAATGCTTGCAGCCAGGTGATGTGTTGATTACTCAGCATCCAAAAATTCATTGGAAACTGGGCAGTATTTGCTTTCTTTGGGCAGTTGTGGACTCTTAAGGAAACCCGAATTTTGCTGTCACCAAACAACATTACTAGAGTCAGTAGCAATCATTAGACTTTGTAGAATCACACACTGAAGAACCTGGAAAGGAATGGCTGCATGTTATTTATTTAATCGCATTATTTTCATATTAAAATCTTCACTTGAAATAAAACACATCGATTATTTAAGTGAATTCTGTAAGGAATATTTTGTAGATGACTCCTCAAGAAACGGCTTCAAATCATTCCACGATTCCAAAGTTCCTTCTCCCTCATGTATAGCCCTTTTCTTTGCTGCCTAAGTGTGCTTATGTGAGAGCAGGCCTGTGCTCTCTAGAGTGATCCTAGTGCTGTTTTATTGCTTGCATTAGTCTGCTCTCATTGCCTTCTTGGGTACGTGGGATGGGGAACTGGCAGACAGAACAGGGAATATTTAAAAAATGAGCTGTGGTATTCAGACAGATGATCTGTCTCTTGTTCCTTGTGAAACTGTTTGCTAAAAGCACGCTGGTGATGAACAGGAGCAGCGTGCTGCAGAGGAGCCCTGTGGTCCAAGTAATGATTTGTTCCTCCCCAGGACTACGACGCAGATATCATGGCTGTTGTGAACGACACCGTCGGGACCATGATGACCTGTGGCTTTGATGACCAGCGCTGCGAAGTCGGCTTGATCATTGGTAAGGCTCGTTGCGGCTGGGGGGCTGGTCTGCCTTGGCCTGGCTGGCTTGGTCAGCACCTTCTGCTGTCCTTTCCCCCAAGGCACCGGCACCAACGCCTGCTACATGGAGGAGATGCGGCACATCGACCTGGTGGAAGGGGATGAGGGCAGGATGTGCATTAACACGGAGTGGGGGGCCTTTGGAGATGATGGCTCACTGGAAGACATCAGGACCGAGTTTGATCGAGAGATCGACCGTGGATCCCTTAATCCTGGGAAGCAGCTGTGAGTGAGGCAGTTATTTGTGAACTGTTGTGTTGTTTTCTGCTCTGTGCTCCATTTCCCACTTGTGTTAGGAATTCTGCAGTTCAATAAAGCTTTGCCTGCAGTGAGGCAAACCTCTGGCTGGGCCAGGCCTTACGGTGGCACAGCTGGGCTTTGCTTCCCAGTGTTGCCCATGGATTCGTGGGTGACTGCTGTCCTCTCCTGCAGGTTTGAGAAGATGGTCAGCGGGCTGTACATGGGGGAGCTGGTACGGCTCATCCTTGTGAAGATGGCCAAGGAGGGGCTGCTCTTTGAGGGGAGAATCACCCCTGAGCTTCTCACCAAAGGGAAGTTTGAGACAAAGCATGTTTCTGCCATTGAAAAGTGAGTAATCTATCCCTTTTCACTCCTTGAGCTTCACAGTGACTCTGAATGTTAATTTTCCTGCTCTCTTTGCATTGTGGAGAGGCGTGCTGCATTGGGGGTGGCTGCCATCCTCTACTACCCATGCAGAGCTGGCATGTGGAGACCCCCAGCAGACAGTCTGTGTCCTCCTCCCCAAGATTTCTCCCTTCTTCTGTGTTGGGAGGAGCTATAGTCTGCCAGTCCATGCAGCTTTCAGGGTACGAGCGGTAGTACCTCTCTCGCTGCTCACAAAACCTCCAGGGTTGCTACCCTGCAGCTAAACATGGGAGTGAATTGGCTTAGTGCCTCCTAGCAAATAGTTGTATTGCTCCTTGCTGTTTCCCTGGGATTGCTGGGCAGAAGGAAAACAAGCATGACAAGGCAGAGCATTCAGTCTCGTAGGCAGTGCCGGGTGCTGCACAGTGACCTCTGAGCTATGTGCCAGTTGGTTTCTTAGACTGTCATCACCCCTTTGGTCAGTACTTACGGGCTTTTCCCTCTGTGTTTTTAAAATTCACATCACTGGGATAGTTTGTACCACAGTCATTGGGCTGCATTTTCTTTTTGAAATGGCAAGTATGACACCAGGGGAACAGCCAGTAACTTCTATAATGCCTGTTCCTCCTGCCACATTTTACTCCTGTCCCTGCAGACCATGTTATCTGAACAGCTTTCCATTAAATGTGTGTGTTCATTTGTCTTAACCACAGACATCTGTGTCATGGACCAAGGTAATGTTGAACAGTAGTGAGAAAAAAGTAATTGTTGAGAAATTCAGTTATTAAGAGGAAAAATTTGCCCTGAAATCCCACCTTACTTTCTGAAGAGCCACTTTGGTTATAAGTAGGGGGCACATCCATGTGCAGCTTCAAATTTCTAGCTGATGCTAGCAAGAGTCCTTAAAAAGATGTATGGAGTGTAGTTAGGGATGGCAAGATACACTCCTTGTGTTTTTGTCTGGGAAATGACTGAGCTGGACAAGAAGTTTTGCCAGAATCTTTGCTCTCAGGCTGGATGCTAATGAGGAAAAAAGCAATGCAAGAGGCAGGGATTCAGTGGGGTTGTAAAAGCCTGAAAAGAGACCCGTTAGGATGAAATTGCTTAGGCAACCTTAGCTCAGGGTTTTGTTTCTCACACTGGACTTAATTTATGGAGACATGCGAGGGAATGAGTGTGGGATTAGGTGTGTACTCAGGCCTGTGCTGAATTGTGGGGCTGGTGCTCCATGCTCGAGAGAAGCTGTTAGCAGTTTAAAGCATCACTGTAATGAAAAAGCATTTTAATTTTTTTCCAGGTCCTCCCCATAGTGCAGCTGCTGTAGTATCTGGAATTGCATGGTTTGTAGGCGGCATGTTTGCACCAGGCTTCAACCGAAAGCTTTTCCATCTGTGAATGAATGCATGTTTAGAGCATTTTATTTCAAGCCTCGTGGAGCCTTCTAGTCCAGATCTCTAAGAAATTTTCGTTCTAACCTTCTCAAAGCCCAGGCAGGGACACCCATGTTTGGATGCACCTCAGTCCTGCAGTCCTGTACATCCCCACTAAGCAGTCCCCTTTACTTTTCAGGAGCAAAGAAGGTTTGAACAAAGCCAAAGAAATCCTGACGCGGCTGGGGGTGGAGCCGTCCCACGAGGACTGCATCGCTGTCCAGCATGTCTGCACCATCGTGTCCTTCCGCTCGGCCAACCTGGTGGCCTCCACCCTGGGTGCCATCCTCAACCAGCTGCGGGATAACAAGGGGGTCGGCCGCCTCCGGACCACCGTGGGGGTGGATGGCTCCCTCTACAAGATGCATCCACAGTGAGTCCCTCTGCTCCTGCCACTAGCACTTCACCTGCCACGGGCTCTGGTTTGCAAAGGGGTGAGCATGGTGAGCATGTCATCCCAAGACGTCACCCAGGCAGGCTGTGAGATGATGAACCCAAAGCATGGGCATGGGGGTTTAAGTCTGAGATGGGGAGCTTAGGGGAAAGGAGACATGTCTTTTAAATGAAAAAGTTGTGTGAAATTCTAAAAACCCTACAAAACCACACAGAAAAGAACCAAACCCCTGAGTAACTGGATATTGCAATGTCGGGGAAAGCTACGGTGGTCTGAGAAGATACCTTAAGGGATCCTCAAGAGAACTCTTGGAAGGAAAGTTTCTTTGAGCAAAACATTATTTTGTGCGCACTGATTGGGCTGTGAGGAGACCTGAGGAGATTAATTCACTTTCATCTCCATTTCCAGTTCAATGCCCATGCTGAACCCTATTTTTGCCAGTCTTTTCTGAAGATACGCTTGAAAACCAGGGGGGAAGAAATGGTGCTTAGATTTCCGTGGCCTGTAAAAAACTGACTTTGTCTTTTTTTCCCCCATCTTGAAAGTTACATTTTTAGTGAAACAGCTGTATAGATTTATGTAGAGATCAGAAAATTATGTTTATGGGGGAACTTCTGGAAGGAGAAGTATGCCTAGTGTTTAATTTTCAGTTTCTCATTATTTATTAAAAAGGATATTTTCCTTCATTAAAAAAACCCCATAAAATCTCACAAACAAAAAAATTTCCAAGAATGCTGTTTTGACTAGCTTTTCCAGATAGGGCAAGGTCTGGGGATTGTTAAGATAATAAACAATGGGTGATGTTGGTTTCTTAACTGTTTCCCACACCACCTAAACCAGTGAGTTCAGGAGAGGACCCCAGGAAAGGGAGTTGGAGCAGCATTGCAGCAGGGAGTTTCTCCCATCCAGGATCAGCTTCAGGGGATGAGACTAATGCTTCCCCCCTGCTTTTTGCTGGCTTTGCTTAGAAATTCAGTAGGAAGGAGGCCGTGGGGAAGAAACGCTCTCCCCTGTTAGTTTTTCCGCTTGGGAGGCTGTAGCTAGTTCGGGCACAGTGAGTCTCCCCACTCACCTTGCAGTTGGTTGGTGTCGGCAGCGCAGACTGGGGAGGGGGGCAGCGCGGATTTTGGGAGGATGCAGTGCAGGTTTCGGGGAGCGGGCAGTGCAGAGGCCGGGCTTGCAGCCTCCCCTCCCCACAGGTACGCCCGGCGCTTGCACAAAACCACGCGGCGCCTGGTGCCCGACTCGGAGGTGCGGTTCCTGCTGTCGGAGAGCGGCAGCGGGAAGGGAGCGGCCATGGTGACGGCCGTGGCGTACCGGCTGTCGGAGCAGCACCGCCTCATCGATGAGACCCTGGCCGAGTTCAAGCTCACCCACGAGCAGCTGCTGCAGGTGAAGAAGAGGATGAGGGCGGAGATGGAAGCGGGGCTGAAGAAGAAGACTCACGAGACTGCCAAAGTGAAGATGCTGCCCACCTTCGTCCGCAGCACGCCGGATGGGACAGGTAGAGCATGCTTCGCTGGAGTGGGGACACTGGCTCAGCTACAGGGCGCCCAAAATGGGCTCCCAGTGGGGGGTTTGGTGGAGGGTGAGCAGATCTGGTGTGGCCAGAGAAGAACCTGAGCTGTGCAAAGGAGGAGATCTCAGCACCGGCCTTGCTGGCCTGTGCTGGTTGCTGGCAGCGTGGCCCCATGTCCCTGCCTCAGGCTGCAAGCAAAGTCACAGCT
Organism: Machaerirhynchus nigripectus; assembly: GCA_013397975.1. Lineage (NCBI taxonomy): Eukaryota > Metazoa > Chordata > Aves > Passeriformes > Dicruridae > Machaerirhynchus > Machaerirhynchus nigripectus. The sequence goes on along the minus strand of VZRQ01004168.1, from coordinate 37,955 downwards.
TGAGGCGAGAAGACCACAGCTGGGATCATAAACCCAAACCCATACAAATCCTGTTCACACTACCTGGGTACTTTGCATTTCAGGGTGGCTGGCCAAATTTCAGCTTTCTCTTGGAACAGTTGTGTTGGTTTAAAGGAAAACAAAACAAAAAATAAAATACACCCCCCCCGCCAAAAAAGAAAGCTGGAATAATCAGAGCAGCATCTAAAATCCTCCTTTGATGAAGATCTTCCCAACTGAGTTTTTAGAAGATTTTCTATCAAAATACTTTGAGAGAAGCATTTCTTCAGATTTTACTTGTGGTTCTTCAAATATACACACATATTCTTTTACAGAGAATGGAGACTTTCTGGCACTTGACCTTGGAGGGACAAACTTTAGAGTTTTGCTGGTGAAAATCCGCAGCGGTAAAAGGAGAACAGTTGAGATGCACAACAAGATCTATGCCATTCCCATAGAGGTGATGCAGGGAACAGGAGAAGAGGTATTTGTGTTTCTGTTTGGCTGCACTGCAGCTTTTTAAATAACTCCTTAAGAGCACATAACATGTACAACTTCAAATATTATGACTTTTCTCTTTAAAGCTGTTTGATCACATCGTTACCTGCATTTCTGACTTCCTGGATTATATGGGCATAAAAGGCGCACGTCTTCCTCTTGGCTTCACCTTTTCCTTCCCTTGCAAGCAGACCAGTCTGGATGCTGTAAGTTCCTTAATATCTTTTGAATCTGCTTTTGTACTTATGCCACGCCTGGTTTCTCTGCCTTCATGTCATCCACGTGACACTTACAGGAAGGTCATACGAGGGGAAGGTTCATGCTCTGACCCTGACCAGTACAGCTGCTCCTGTAAGTAGTTCCTTTAAGGGTAGTAATGCAAATGCTGCTCAGCCCATGGCTGTGACAGAGAAGAGCATTTAGATTTTCCATGGTGGTTGTATCCCTTTTTTAAGGCATTGTGTTTTTTCCAACTGTATGAACCTGCTGGTGTGTGACACTTCCCTGGTTTTGCAAGCAGTAAGCAAAAGTCCATCCCTGCTGCCAGCGCCTATTCCCAGCTGATCTTGTCTCACTGGATGGAGTGGTTGCACCAGAATCTGCAGGCTGTGTCACCCTAGGGGTGACAGTGTGGCCTGAAGCACATCCCTGACAAATGGACTTGTGTTCTTTCCATTTACATGTTTAATTTCTTCACTGTCACATACTTACACCAGCCCAACCTCTGCAGCTGTTAATAGTTTCCTGTATACTTAGCTGAGGTTTTTTTGTGAAAGGCATATTTTCTATAACACTTTTTTGGGTTTTTGATTTTGTAATTCCTGTCACACTTTTTTTTTTTTTTAGTTTGTTGCATTGCTCTGGCAATTTAGAGCCCAATCACAATTTGTTGTTTTAGATGCAAATTCCACATACTAAGGAGATAATCCTTTTCACAGAAACTCTTCTGTAAAACATCACACTAAAGGATTTGAAATGTTAAGTGTGCAGAATAACATCTGAGTCCTGGCAACTTGATAACCTATTTTCTTGCTTTTTAGGGTATCCTTCTCAATTGGACAAAAGGCTTCAAAGCTACAGACTGTGAGGGAGAAGATGTGGTATATTTGCTTAGAGAAGGAATTAAAAGAAGAGAGGTGATTTTTCTTTTTTTTCTTCCTCGTTCTATTCCTCTCCAGACTTGACAGACCTTGTGGGTCAGGCTGGCTCCCTCTCACGGGATTTGTGTGCCTTGTAGACATGGGCTGTGCCTCCTGTCTTGCACAGAAGGTTGTTTTTTCCCCCAGAGGCTTCTAACTTTCCACATTTGCCAGAACTTTCGAGGCTTCTTTCAAACTCTGTGGCAATTTTCACACACATGGAGAAAGCAGGAGTTTTCAAAACAGTGATTGTAGGAATGCACCTCAGTGCACCCTAAAGGACAGTTTTCTCCTCCTCTTCTTGATCTTGAAAAAGCCTCAACCAGTTTAGCCAAAACTTTCTAGGAAAGGAAGAAAAACAGCCTGAAAGAATGTTAATTTTGCACAGTTTTTATCAGCCAGTGGAAAGGAAGTCTTTTGTTGCTGGAGTTGCTACATAATTGCTGTGATATTGCATGTTTATACCATGTGCCTGTGTAAAAGATCTGTGCTTAAACACACTTAAGCCAGGGAGAACAGCCAGGAATATACTTCATTCTGAAGACAGTCTGTCATAGGTAGAGCATGTGCCTTAGCTGCCTGCTGGTAGATTAGGTTCCTATTTTTGCATGTGTGAAATCAGGCTGGTAATTTCAGTTGTTTGTTTCCAGTGTGTTTTGGCAGCATCCCCTTTGGTGTGCTCCTTTCGTGCCCCCTTTGATGTGAGGGACTGCCCCTAGCCCAGAGTTCTCACTGCTATTTTCTCTCTCCCAAAGGAATTTGACTTGGATGTGGTGGCCGTGGTGAACGATACAGTGGGCACAATGATGACTTGTGCTTATGAAGATCCAAACTGTGAAATTGGGCTCATTGTGGGTACGTGTTAGAGCTGCATTTTATTAAACTGCATGTCCACACATCTGTCTGTATTCTCATGGAGGCATCCCTGTGGTTAACTGAAAATAAAGCTAGGATATCCAGGAGTAAAAGAGAGCAAAATTCAACAGCTAGCTAAGTTCTGTCTACAATCAGTTGAGATAAGCAGAGGCTGTGATGCTCAATAAATCCTGCCTGTTTTATCTGGTAAAGGCATGGTGCTGCTTGGGAGGAGAGCAGATGTGGGCTCCTGGCATTGTTGTTACTTTAGCCTGTAAGAGTTTCCCTGCTGGGGTGTTCTGGTGGCCCACACCTTCCCTCAAGCATGTGGTCTCTCAGAATAAACTTGCAAAGCACAGCCACAATTCCCAAATGGCATGTGATGGAGAGCTCTGATAGACTGAGTGCAGTGGCACAGAGCTCCCTTCCCAGCAGTGAGACAGCTGAAGTAATTCCACAGGTGACTGCCAATGCCTTTGCAAATGCCACGCTTGCGGAGCCTGAGTCACGGGGCGGTGTGAATTCTCAGAGCTCTCCAGAGAAATGAGTTTTCCGTGGGACAGAAGGGGACAAGGCACCTGCAAGCTTTAAGAATGCTTTCAATTGTGAGGCAGCATGTAGGAAAATAAAACGCCACCAATTTCTCCCCCAGACAATTGGAAAATGTCCAGGATGAGTCAGCACAGTGCAGCGTGGGTAGGAAGCCGTGTCTGCGCAGATCCGTCGGTGGCGTTTTCAGGAACCAGAGTTCCCTGCAGGAAGGACAGCGTGTCCTTGGGGTGCTGAGAACATCCCCTGGGGGCAGTCTGCTGCAGCCCTGCCAGATATGCTGTGCAGCCAGCGTGTCTGTGCAGAGCACGGGGTCAGAGGTGGCCTGGGTACCTCTGGGATAATGGGAATGAAAACTCCGGGGCTCTGACAGCTCCCTCTGCCCTGCCCCGGTTGCCTGGCTGATGGCACCTGAGGGAGGTTGGATGCTGGTGGTGATCCACAATTGGATTTGATCTGGTTTGGTCCTGCAAACCTGGCTCCTGGTCTGCCAACCCAGACATCTGCCCCGCCAATCCCTGTGCTGTGGCTCAGCTCTCCTGCAGCAGGGAAGTACTGTGGGAGGATCTATTTTAGCTCAGACTGTATTGATATAATTCCTTAAAAACTGGCAAAGGGAAACAGACTTGCTGTAGCAACTGGTACAGAATCTGGGATGCAGGATTAAATGAGTTTGTTAAGTAACTTCAAGAGACCCTTTGCCCTCGTTAGTAGCTGAAGCTGCCTCTCTTTGCTAATAAAGCTTTGCTCCGTAAAACCTCTGTCTACATGGAGCACTTTGCCACGCTCCTTAGGATCCCCTTTAAGAAGTATCAGATACGGCCTCATCTCAACATGGAAGTAAGCTTTCTGCCAGAGAAAATAAGCAATTAAAATCAGAAAAACCCCCAAGCAATCAGCTGGTAAAACCCCTGCTGCCTCAGAACTTGCTGAGGTTTTCTGTTCAGCACATTTTCCTCTGAATTCTGTGGGTCCGTGGGCTTTGTGGAAGGTGGTTCCCAACTACAAAATCCAGCTGTCTGCTTCCTGCAGTTTTGGGGTCAGAAGCATGTGAGTTTTTGTGTGCTGAAAGTGCTGCCCTGGTTTTCCTCCCCACAGCGTGGGACCCTCAGCCAGCTGGCCTGGGTGAGCTTCCTCTCTGAGCCACCCTGAGCAGTGCTCCACAGCAGTAATGTTCTCCTTCAGTTTAGGATTGTCGAAGAGTGGGGGTTTGGATTTTTTTCTGATGATTCAACTACTTCTTTCAGAAAAAAACACATTTGAAATCCCCCAAAAGGTTTGTCAGGGCTGTGCTGCTGGCTCTAGCGTTGTTTTGTTCCAACCAAAGAGTAACTCCAGTGTTTCTTTCTTTCAGGAACGGGCAGCAATGCCTGTTACATGGAGGAGATGAGAAACATAGAGATGGTGGATGGTGAGCAAGGGCGGATGTGTGTGAACACGGAGTGGGGAGCGTTCGGGGATAACGGGTGCCTGGACGACATCAGGACAATATATGACAAAGCAGTTGATGACTTCTCACTGAATGCTGGAAAGCAAAGGTACTGCAGGATAAATGGTGTGCTATGCATAATAGCCCGGCTGCCTTAAATGCTTTTAAGAGAGAACTGGATTTCTCCCAGTTGAGAAAGGAAAGGTGAAGAGTGGAAAATTACTGCAGTCCTGCTATCCTGTGGGATCTCCCCTTTCTGTGCTTTTCCTGGTTGCTGCTTTTTTGTGACTTATTTGCTGCCATGGGACTCCACAGCAGGGCTTTTGGTGAGGACTTCAAAAGTCTTGAAATTTCATTAAGGGACCCTTTTTCTCATCCTGTGCTGTACTGAGGCGGATAAGATGGCTGGTCATTCTTTTGCTCAGGGTCTCAGGTTAATCTCTTTTAGCTGAACTGTCTTTTTAGGGGGCTGTGCCTGTAGAAATCCTGAACTTACAGCAGCTGGTGTGGTTAAAACTTGGAGCTGCTCACTGTAAAGCAGTCAGGAGCCGTCTAGCAGTTGCAGCCAGCTCTTATTTCTGACAATTTTCTGGGTGGACTAGGTCATGTTAGAGGACCTGCCTTTCTTGCTCCTGGAGTTTGGTCCCCTTTTGTGGGCTCAGCATTTGTTTGGGCAAGTGCTTCCCTGTCCCCTTCAAGAAAAGGTTGACAAGGAGGTGTGTACCCAGCACTGATAAAACTGGGCTGAGGCTGTTGCTTGCTAGGACTACAATTTTTCATCACTTCTTTGCAGCAGTGCTTTGATGCCAGGAGCCTTTAAAAAGATTTTGTGACTGGAGTAAATCTGCCCACAAAAACCTGAGGAATACAGACAAGTTGGCAAGTCCCACGGGAAGCTCTTTAGGAGCTGAGGCTCAAACAGACCCAGAGAGGCAGACGCAGAGCAAACCTGATGCAGCAGCAGAGTTGGCATGGAGTAAGCAGCCACAGGCAGTAGTGGAGACGGCCAGGGGGAATGGTTTATTCCAGAGATAGTTAGGTACTCAAGAGGGAGGACACTTGCTGGGTACAAGCCTGAGAGAGTTCGTGGTATTAAATGGACTGTGTGGCCTGCTTCCAGCGGGATGGCATGCTGGGCTCTGCTCTATCCAGGGCACAAACCCTGCTGTAGAGCTTCAGGAGGTGAAATAAAGGATGCATCACTGAATGCCCTTCTCAAGGAATGGAACTGTTCAGTTCTTGTTGGTAAGGACAAAACGCACAGACCCCAAAATGCTCCATTCAAGCCAGAATGATGCTGGAACGGAGGGAGTGTGAAACACGACTGAGACCTTCAAACAGAAAAAGCTCAGTGTCTCCATGCAGCAAAATTATGGGGAAACCACAAGGTACAGTCACTGCAAATGCAGTGTTCTTAAGGGAGCCCTGTGCTGCAAAACCAAGCCTGTGCAACATGAAGGATGGGAGAAGGCACGTCCAGCCTGTTCACAGGACCACTGACCTGCAAGTTGGCAAGCTGGTTGGTCCAGGGTTGGTTTATGCTCTTCATTTAATTCAGGCACCTGGTTTCCTGTAGTTTTGTCCCAAAACCACAGGGAGAAACCAAGTTGTCTTGAACCCCTCTCAGCCCCCAGCTCTGCACACAGGGCCCAAGTTTCCCACTTGCAGTCTTGCCTTAAGCTAGAGAGAGGAAATATCTTCCACCTGCAGACCTTTTTAACACAGGATAAGGAGTGTCCCAGGAATGATGCTCAGCACTGGTACCTGCAGCCCTGTGTGGGTAGGACACCTGGCTGATAACACACCTGTAACGCTGCCTTTGCAAATGTGGGCAGGTTCCCTCTGAGCTGGACTGCTGTCTTTCCTTGCAGGTATGAGAAAATGATCAGTGGGATGTACCTGGGGGAAATAGTCCGCAATATTTTGATCGACTTCACCAAACGGGGTTTCCTGTTCCGAGGCCAGATTTCAGAGACACTGAAGACCAGACATATCTTTGAAACCAAGTTCCTTTCTCAGATCGAGAGGTAAGAGTACTGCAGGGGAGGCTGCTTGGAGTGTGGTAGGGTTCATCTGGTGGCAGTGCTGGAGGGGAGGGACAGCTGGAGAGCACTGCTTGCTTCTCTAGATTCAGTCTGTGTGCAGGAGGATTCTTTACAACATCAACTGAATTTCTAGCAACGCTCACTTCTAAACCCTGGGAAGGGCTGTCAAGGATTCCCTCACTTTATCATTTTATTTCCTTGTTTGCAAATCAAGCCATTTTCCTGGGCCCCTTGTGTGTGTTTAGCTGCAGTTGTGGAATTGAATGAACACCAGCTGAGTGAGCACTGCTTACTGGGTGTCTTTGTGCTTTTATTGCTTGGACTCTGTATTTTAAAGCAACCTCTGAGGCTTCATGGGGAAAAAAACCCCCAAGGCCATCATTAAAACTGTTTTCCTGGAATGCCCCATGGTAAGAAAAGAGAAGGGGAGGCAACGCAGAGCTGGACTTGGAGCCTCTGTTTGCTGCTTGCATCCCTCTCCTGCACTGCAGCACAGTGCAGGGGTGACTGAATTTGCATTCCCTGAGGTCACTTGTGCTGTCAGGAGAGGCTGCTGCCTGGTGTGGGTGCACGGGTGCAGCCATCAGTGCAGTGGGCTTTAGGGCTTGACAGAGGCAGACCTGTAACACCGTGTTTTCCTCCTTGCAGCGACAGGTTAGCCTTGCTGCAGGTGCGAACCATCCTCCAGCAGCTGGGGCTCAACAGCACCTGTGACGACAGTATCATTGTCAAGACGGTGTGCGGAGCGGTGTCGAGGCGAGCAGCTCAGTTGTGTGGCGCTGGAATGGCTGCCATTGTAGATAAAATCAGGGAGAACAGAGGGTTAGAGCGCCTGGAGATAACGGTTGGTGTGGATGGCACTCTGTACAAACTACACCCACAGTGAGTATTTGCCTTCTCGGCATTTGTTTGCCTGTAGCTTGTTGCGTGTATGTCCTTCCTCTTGATGCGCCCAGCTGGACTCTCTCACTTGCTGGGATAAGAGCCAGGAAAAAAATCAGGGGGTTTAGGGATTTCTGAAGGGCAATGAGAGGATCAAGAATGACTTGTGATAGATTCTTGGGGTGGTGACAAACTGAAGGGGGCGCAGCTTGCCGAGTGAGTTGGAAGCTGTATAGTAAGGGAAGGATCTCTTGGCTCTGGACAGGCAATGACAGAGCAGTGCTGAATGCCTGGTGCCTCTTTGGAGGATGTTTCTGTTCAGTGTCCAGCAGAGAAGAGCTGCTGCAGAGCAATGCGGTTGAGGGCAGGAGTCTAAAAGAGCTGAGGGCAGGAGAAGAGAACTCCTAAGTGCCCACCTCTAGTGTGCATGGAGGGAGATGGTGGGAAGGAGGTGACTTACATGGTCTGTTCTTTTCCCTTTGCTGTGGTATTAGTGATCCCAGTTAAACTCACACAGACAGGCAGGGCTGGGATGCAAGTGCTTTTTTCCTTTAACTCCTACTTCTCCCAGGCTTCAAATCCACCCTAGTTTCCAGCATTTTAGTTCTTACCCTGGTGAAAGGGGATGCAGTGCAAATGCCCGTGGCAGTGCTCCACTCCACAGGTGCTGCAGGACCTTCCTCACCCGCTGCCCTTGTTTCCTTTCACAGCTTTTCGAGGATCATGCACCAAACAGTCAAAGACCTGGCACCCAACTGCGATGTGACCTTCCTGCTGTCGGAGGATGGCAGTGGGAAGGGGGCAGCGCTCATCACAGCGGTGGGATGCAGGCTTCGTGAGGCTGAGCAGAACTGAACTCCACAATCCTGGCCCCAATTCTGTCTTGTTTCTCATAAAGCAGCGACTGCATAGTCAGAACTGGTAAAAACCCAGAACTCACTGCTTTATTGGGGGAAAAAAAAAAAAATTACAACTACTGACATAAAAGAATAGGATACAAGATAGAATGTGTGCTGTTAATAATATCTCCTGTTTCTGGACCCCAATCTGCATGTTTCTTACTCACCTTGTTGGTACCTTCCCCATCTGTAGGTCATGGAAAAAACAAAGTCTATAATTTCTGCATTTGTCAAAAATCAGTTGTTGTCTGAGACGAAATTGCCCCCAAGTGACGTGCGTTGAGAGCTACCGTTGCATCGTACCAAACGTGTTCTTTGCAGCATCCCTGTTAAGCGCACTGCCAGCACGCTGACCACCAGACCTGGGTGTTGATGCTTTTAAGTGAAGGGGAAGCAACAGTTCCCTCCTGCATATCTACCTGCTGTTGTTTCGTCTAAAGCGGTTGTGAACACATTACGGTGTGTCAGCACTGTGCACGCCCGTAACTCTGTAGTGGGACTTGACACCGCGACTTACTCGCTTCCTTGATGCCTCTTTTGTCATGGTGAAAGCAAACGCCCTTGTCCCACAGATCTGGTTCCACTGGTATTCCCCATTGCTTATGTGAGTAGTGTTGTATTACTGGGCGAAATCTGTCACGTTTCGGCGAGAAATCCCTAAAGAGTAAAGCCAAGTGGTTGGTGATTGGGGTAATCCAAATCTCCAGTCCTGCAAAACCAGTAGATCTATGGTCCCTACATGGCTGTGCTGTATCCTTCTGTTTAAGGGTTCTTACAAAAAATATTTCCTATCTCTTCTTGTTAGTCTGGGTCAGGGCACTGCAGCTGCCCTTCCACCGAACCTGCAGGTCGGCCGCGTCCCCCGGATGCGCCTCCTCCTGTCTCTCGCCTTAAATGGGTATTTGCTTCCACACAGAGCTTTAATCTTTAATACTGTCCAGCAGTCACTCAGAACACACTCAGCTAGAGTTAGTGCGCAGAAAGGAAGAGGAGGGTTGCGTTTGGACCTTGCCTTTGAGGACTTGGGTGCGTAAATAACCCACAAAGCCAAAACTGGGTGCGGCTTATTCCAAGAATGAAAGCAACAGCAAAGATCATTTACACGTGGTGTACCCTGTCCTCTGTCCAGTCGATGCCATTATTATATTTGCATACCAGTTGCATCACTTAAATTGAGAAGCAGTTAGGAAGGTACATGTCGAGTAACATTTGCAAGTCACACCACTTTCTGCAAAGAGGGAGACCACACAGTAGTCCTTAATTCCCGCTCTTCTACCAAAAATGAATTTGAGATGTCCGCATGGTTTTCCCTGCTGCCTTTTCCTGCAGAAAGTAGATGGAAATTTGCAAGCTACTCTTCTTTGTTCTCGTTCCACTCCCCTAAGATTTGGATTGCCCTACCTATTGATAACATTTCAATATGCATTATGGTGCACTGTGAGTGAATGTTGTAAAGTAACCTGTGAGTCACAAACAGTCATTGCAGCTTTAAGTGTGTGTCTACCTGAAAAATTGCATGCCTAACTGGTTTTGCAAAGGTAGAGGGTCTTTTTACTTTGCACACTAGTAGCTCCGGTACTAGTGTTACGTGATACTTGTGCAAATATTAAACTTTTTTGATGTGCGTTAACTGGTGTTTAGTGGTTCTTTCTGGAAGAGGCGCTGTTGGCTGGTGGCTTAGTGCTTTGGGAAGAGCTATTGTGTAGGGAGAGCTGCAACCTAATCCCAGTGGTGCCTGTGTTTTGTGTGTGTGTTTTTATTCCCGGGCATTCGGGGTCAGATTCACACAGGTCCCCGTGCCTCGTGTTTCCTAATGTAGTTCAGCAGAGGCACAGCGCTGACAGCGCCCAAATCTTAGGGGCCGTGTAGCTTGTCCGGGTGCACCTCACGCCCTGTCTTGTGCAGGGGGACCTGCAGTGCAGGAAAACCTCGGGGCGCTGCAGCAAGGGCGGTGTGGTTGCGTTAGGCTTGTGATGGGTACGTGTCCGTGAGCTCCCTGTGTGCGTAGGGTTAACGTCTGCAGAGTCCCGGTGTCAGGCGCTCACACACCGCTGGTTGGCACAGCCTCTGTTGGAGTTGTGGTAGATCAAAGCCCCTTTTGCGTACACTAAAGCTGTGCTTCTCCAATAACCCATTTTACGTTACAGCTCCAATAGTCTCTGACAGCCTTGATGTGCAGCTATGACCCCAAACAGGAGACAGAAGAAGGTGAGAAACTTTTTGGGCACAGGGGACACGTTGCATTTGAATTGCTTGAAGGTTTGCAAATCTTGTGCCTGCCGTCGGCAGTGCTGTAGGGGTGGTGTGAGCCGTGCCTGGGGACCTGGGTTTGGAGCTCTTCGGGGGGAGAAGGGGACAAGTTTGTTGCATAACATAATTGTTCTCCACAGAGCCAGGGAGGTGGAGAAGTGGAGAAGGAACATGTATCTGAGGGCCAGGCTCAGTGCAGGATAGAGGGTGAACAAGAAGTGGAAGTTAAACTTGGTCTCAGGGTGACTCTGAATTTTGGAGATGCTGGCATAGGTCGTTTTGTTTATTGGATCCAGCTCATAACAAATAGGGAGTGAGTTTGTGTTTCTAACTTTTCCTACCGTGGACCATAGTTGATGTACTTGATAAGACACGGCAGTACTTTTCCAAAGGGAGACCTGGTGGGATTTTCATTTCCAGACTATTTCTTACCCCTAGGAAACTGTTCCAAGTGAATCACAAGCTATAACTGTCTGAAGAAATGTCTCCAATGTTATCCAAGCAATGACTGAGATGTCTTTCTTAAAGCTTTTAGGCTTGGTGAATAAAATCACAGTCCTCTTAACTGTTAAGCTGTAATTACTGCAATATGAACACAAAAATCTTATATTTCCTGGGGAAAAGACTATTTGCATACCACTGTTGTAATGTCATCTGCTCCTTACTCCTCTGGGGTTCTCTCAGAAGCCTTTTGAATGGGTTTTAAAACAAGCAGACCTTGTTTTGTTTTGTTTTCTTAAGAAAATAGCAGAAGGCAAAATAAAGTGTTTCTGAACTTCTGAACCCCGTTCTGTGCTTTTTGTTCATTTTGTTGCCATAAAAGTGAGATCCTTTGAGTGTTTTTCTTTACTGACTGCAGGGACTGCTTTGCTGCTTAGAGCATGAGTAAACATGAAGAGGAGGGATTTATTGCTGGCCTGGACGTCTTTACTCCTGCGTGGTATTTAGTCCTGTCTATATTTATATGAAGACTTGGGTGTACTTGCTATGGAGCATGGTGTGCCTGTTGCCTCATGTGTCACAGGAATAATGTAGCCTGCCTTGGGCTGCCTTTTCTTCCATATAACGAGGGCTTGGAGCATCTCTGCTTCCTTAACTATTGCTGTTTCTATGGGATGAAACCTCAGGATCCACACTGTGAGTCCACCAGGGCACAGAGAATTCCTTTTGCAACATGAAGAAATCATCCTCTGCTTTCTGCTCCAAACAAGAGAAAGAGATGCCTTGAGCTGTCAGAGAACATCAGTGCCAGTGAGGGGATGCACTGGCAGCACGTGTGACACTGGGGCAGCTGGAATAGGCTCTGGCTGGCTGTTCAGGTGTGATGGAAGAGGGAGGGGAAGGTGGGATGCTCAAGACAGGCGTGTTTGGTCTGAAAAGCTCTGCATTAGAAAGCTGCAGAGTTTAAAGGCCTTAGAATCACACCAGCTGGGCAGGGGGAGGTACAGCTCACATATATCAAATACTGAACTCTGTGAGAAGGTGTCCTTCAGTTCCTCAGAGCAGGAGTCTTGGCCATGTCTGGCCTGGTCCAGTGATGTGTGCCTGGCAGAGCATCCCTCCCAAACGGTTCTCAGTCCCTTTGGCAGAATGACTTGGTGGTGGCTGCCTGTAAATGCCTCTTGCTGCTCTCCCTCTGCCCTGTGCACACACCGGCAGTGCAGCCGTGGGAAGAGCAGGCTGGCCAGGGGAGAGGGCTGCCAGGGTAACATCTGGACTAGAAACTGCCTGCTGGAATGATTTAAAATGATTAACTTTTTCAGAGGGGCCTGTGCTCTCTTGTCCATTAGTGGGACAAGTTTGTTGCATAACATAATTGTTCTCCACAGAGCCAGGGAGGTGGAGAAGTGGAGAAGGAACATATATCTGGTTCCTGTATTGAAACAGGCTTGGGAAAATCATATCCCTGAGTACTCTTTTGGTTCAAGCCATGAACCTTTTCTCTGGATTTACTGCAGAATTTAAGCTTGGCGGCACTTTGTAGTTTGGCTTTCACAGAGCAAAGGAGAATATTTCAAATAACTGGATCTTGTCAACATTACAGGAGCTTTTTAATTGCTAGGGTATGGCTCTGTGATATTGTTTACAACCCTGTCATGAGAGGTGAAGGTGACTGTGAGGTGCTAACTTATCCCACCACTATTAAATGCTGTATTACTTTTATATAACATCTATATTTCAGCTTCTCCTGCTTTGCGTGCCTGCACATAATGCCTCAGGCTGGGAAGATGACATATTTCAGCCTTTATTTTCTTATCTGGGAGCAGCAATGAGGACAAATATGGGGTAAGTCTGGAAAGGGAAGGTGAAGGGACTATCTGGAAAAAGACAGCAACGGGCAACTGCTGTTAGGACTAAAAGGAGGTGGATTAGGTGGATCCTGATTGGATCCATGAGCCCTGACCAAGCCAGTGGGCATCCCTGGCTAGTGGCTCTTCTGAGAGCCTTGCTCTCCAAATTAGGCACCACAATTAATGTGAAGGAGGAATCACTTGAGCACAGTTTAATAGGAAAACAACATATTTTGGGGCAAGGTTATAAAAATCCATGCAATGACAACATCTTAAGGAACTGTTTCTCCCTGCTGGTGAAATTGCAGGCACGAAAATCCCAGAATTAAGAAAATTTTGAGGGCAGGCTGGGTTTTTCAGTCTGGGTGTGTTAGTATTTGCCTTTGTGGTAAGGAAGCTTTGGTCCAGTGTTATCTGCCTTGGGGCTGCTGAGCCATGGGACTTAGCTGCCCACACAGCCCTGGGGGTCCATCCAAACTGGGCCGTGTGAGCCCCAGCCTTTCTGCTCCATCACCTCTTTTCTGAATTTAAGTGTCTTGGTGGAACAGAAATCGGGAGATCCCAATGCAGAGAAGAATAATTTATATTCTATTGACTGGCACTGCCTTAGATGTGCTCCACTGATTTTTTGACCTCCTGGGCCTGATGTCTGTTCTGTATTGCAGTTGTTGATGTAAGGGAGGGCTAAACTCATATCCATAGCTGGGTGATATTTGGACCTACATGGATGTAAGTATTATCAGCACACTGCCTTCCATGCTGATGGCATCTAAAGAAGTCCTGTAGGAAACAGTGGCTCCAGAGAAAAAGACCTGCCTCAGGCTTCTGCAGATCTGCTGCCTTGGCCTGGTGCTTGGGGATAGAGCCAGAACCAGGAGCAGCAAATCAAAGTGTTAATCGGGTGAGGGTAATTGATGTCTTCTCTTTCTCATTCAGCTGAGTTTCTGTGTTGAAACTTGTTGTTCTTGACTTCCTGTGGGCTGTCTGATAGAGAGATGGGGACATAAGTTTAAGTTTGTCTTTTTCTGTTGCTTTTATGCATGGACACCACCGGAAGGCTAGCTTGAAGCCGGAACGAAACCTGTGAAAGTGAGAGAAGAAATTAAACGGTGAAATGATCTTTCTAATTGCACAGAGAATGAACAAACTCTTGTGACTTGGTTCTACCTGTGAATGACTATGGAAATAAATATTTCTACTGAAATCAAAGGAATGAAGTGAAAAGCTAAATGCATAAGACAGTGGAGGAAGGTGCAATAGGAGGTTAGGATCGGATTGCCTTGTGTTTTAAGTAAACATATAAGATCAGGGAAATGGTAGGATCTTTGATGTGCTCAGGAGATGGTGCTGACCATGCAGGTAACAGGATTTGTGAGACTCAGAGCATCTGAGGAAAATACGTGTGCTTACCCCCTGGGAGCTTTTTAAAAAACTCAGAGTAATTAAATGAGGAAGCTGTCTGCTTTCTGAGAGAGGACGGGGAGGACATGTTTGTGTGTTCCATGTTAAATGCAGTTTGGGTGAATGGGCTGCAAAACTCCCTTGTTTTGCGAGCTCGCAGGCAGGATGCTGTTTGCTCTCAAAGGAGCGAGCCTTGCAGCATCGCTCTGGAGTTCAACTTCTGGCTGGTGCAGTCTCAGTGAAACTGCACAGGAAATGTGCTGATAACCATTTATTACCTTTGGAGCTCACTGCATGCCGCGAGGCTGAGGAGAGATGGGGGCTATGGCTGCAGGATTTGGCACGGAGATCCGCGGGGCAGGCAGGGCAGCTCCCCGTGCTCTGCATCCCGCAGCCCTCAGCACAGAGCAAGAGGGACATCTCTTGGCACGCTGGGGTTGTGCTCCCCCAGCTGCTCCCTCATGGTGACACGTCCCGATGGGACCTTCACGGGTCACCCGTGGGCTGCTCCTGCTTCCCATGGGGGTGAGCCAGCCCAGCATTAGCTCGGCAGATGCATTGCAGGGATTACAGATTCCTCCCTTGGAAGCAGGATGGTCTGCATGTGGAAATGGGTGAAAATGTGGCTGGGCTGATCCTATGCCTGCTGTCTGTGCTTTTTTTGTAGACAGAGAATCTTAAGGGCTGAGTCAAAACCTCACTCAGAGGGTATCCCACCTCATGTTATTAGCAGAGGATAAATTGTCTACTCCGCCTATGAACTGCAGTTGAAAATCACAGCTGTTCTCACCTCTAGAGATTTACATTTTTTCAGGCTGAGATTTTAGTTTTCTCTGCGCACACGTGTGCACACTACTCACCTCTGGTTCAGGCAGCAGTATATGATGGGGTTGTACATTGTTGAGCTCATGGCAAGGAGGAAGACTGCAAGATACACCTGCTGAATGTACTTCTGCTGGTAGATGTCTTCCTTGAAGCTCCCCAGGATGAAGTATATGTGATAGGGCAGCCAGCAGACAGCAAAAATGATCATCACTACCACCATCGTCTTCACAAACTAGGAAAACAAAACCAAGGGGTTATGCCTGGGCTCTGGGTGATTTGGCTTGCTGGGGCAATGGGACGTGCTGGTTTCACTTTGAGTCTGGTTTGCCCTCCCAAAATGCAGCGTGTGGAATGTAGACCTGGACTGCTATGGCAAAGAAACCAGACGTGGGGATGAGAACTGGGAATAGGGAGGGAGTGCCCTGGCGACGGAAGCTGGAACAGGGAGGGAGTGCCCTGGTGATGGGAACAGGGAGGGGGTTGAAGCAAATGTTTCCCAGTGCACTGAGTGCACTCTGCAGAGGAGCTGCTTGTAGCTACATCAGAGAGGTGTGCAGGGAAATGAGATCTCTGCTGTTACACTGAGACTGCTCCACCCTGTCCAGAGTTTTACCCCGGTTTATCCTGCAACCTGTGGATTCACCGAACACCAGGCTTTACTCTCTAAGGGCTGCTGGCAGCTGGCCTGCTGCTGTGAGTCTTCCTTCCTTGAAGTCTTGCTGGTGCATGTAATCACCATTTTTTTCAAACTTGCACGGTGTTGCCCTTTACCCTGGACCCAGAATATTTCATGCCCAATCCCACATGATTTTGTATCAAACACAGGCTCCATTTTGGAACTGGAGCCAGCAGGGCTGGTGTGCTGGGGGTAATTATACGTTAAGTTTCACTTCTGACCTTTTTTTTGGCATTAATTTGGTGTTCGTAGCGGACTCTGTTCAGGTGGTTGCCTGGAGCTGCGCTGCTCCATAGAGTAATTCCTATAATGCTGTATGCAACAAACATCACCATTAAAGGCAGTAAATAAATCAAGACAATCACGGCAATGTGATACCTGAAAGAGAAGAACAAGCAGTTTTTCACAGTCAGTATGGCTCTTGGAGGGCTCTTTCAGAAATTGTTTTTTGGATATGTATGCTGGCTTCTGTTAACAAAACCACAGAGAAGAAATTTTGCCTATAATTACTGCTACAGGGACTTGTGTAAACAGCAAAATCTCATCTCTCTGGTGGTGTGATGAGGAGTCCTCGGGCTAGATTCACTGCTCTTTCAAGACAGAGTAACATCATTTATCGTTTAGCAGAGGGTTGCAGTCCATGGCCAGCTGCGCTGGGCTTTGCTATCCCACTGCAGTCAGGAGAGACAGCTGTAAAAGTACGAGCCCTTAAATGACAGGTATGGAAAAGGAATAGTCCGAAAACTAGGGAGTAACTTGATGAATGCAGTAGTGGCAACAGTGGAAAAAAGCTGGATCAGGCACTGCAGAAGGTATCTGGCTGCTAACAGGGTGCACAAAGATGCAGGCAGTGAGGATGTCACCTGTATTTGTGTAGCTGGCTGTTTTTACTTGGGTGAGCACACACGGTTAATGTGTCACCAACAGGCTACTCAGTTACTGCTCCAGCTGAAAGTCCTGGCATCCCCTTCAGTTGTATTTTACCTCAGCCCTTTCTAGTTTTCCATGTCACCCCACAAACTTCTGCTGGTTCCCTCATGCTGGGGGCTGATTAGTTTAAGAAACCACCATTTATGGGAAGGGAACAACGTGCCCACTCTGTTACAGCAGCTGTCAAATGAACATAAACAGTGTGAAAAACAGGATTAGGCAGGAGGGCTCTGGCACACACTGCTGGCAGTGACCCCAAAAGGCTGGGTGGGTGCAAATGGTGTTTCTCAGTCTGACAAGGCTCCGGGGTTGCTCCTGACATTAGTGAGGGGGGGTCAGCTGCTTTGCAGAGCGCTGTTGAAATGGGTGTTGGGGCCCACAGGGGTGTTTGCTCCTTGGGGTGGCTGCAAATACCAGACTGGTGGCTGCATAAAGAAAAATACTGTATTTGAGAAACGTGGTGAGTTTGTCCCTGCCTGTCTTCCACTTTTTCCTGTTGTCCTCAGAGTCGTGCCTCTTCTGAAGGTCTAATACTGTGTGTGGAGTGCAGCAAAGCCCTTTTAGGGTTCCCATCCTGGGAGGAGGAAGGGAGGATGGGAGCCTAAGCCTGAGCACATGTAAAAAGAAACTTTTAGTCTTGTAGCTTTACTACTTTGCTGCAAAGTTAACCTGTCACCAGAAAAAAAAAATCTTCTGTGGTTAAGGTTCTTTACTCTGGTTAAACTTCTATATCCTTTATTTTTCAATATCCAATATTTTTCAGGCACTGGCAGTCAGTAATGCATTCTTTGGGGTTTTCAAAATTTTTTTTGTTTCTGTCATAATTACACACATTTTTCCTGCAGAAAAGGATTTTCCTTTGTTCTGAAGTCTAGAAACCTTGAAAGCTGGTTTTGCTCAACTGCAAAGGATTCAGAGGACCCACAGTCAACACAGGAAGCCAGTTCTCAATTTTTTTTTGTTTTTCTTTGTGTTTCTTAATATTTCTTTTCCTTGTTGTTTGGACTAGTATATGAATGGCTGCCCATGGATTTTTCTCCATGGCCTGTATTGCAGGCATCTGTCCCAACAAATCCATCACTCAGTATGATTTCTGGGGAGCGATGTTTCCAACTTCCTTTCTTAGAGAGGTACCAAAACCTGCCAATCTGAGGCTGTTCAGGGAGAGAGAGCTGGTGAGTAATGTATTTGTGGTCAGGAGATGCTGCTCTTCAGCTGGACATTCCAGAAAGAATCTGTCCTGCTATTCGCCATGTTCAGGACCAGCCTTTCCAGCCCACAGGGGTTTTGTCAGCATGCTGGGGAACTCATTTGAATCCTTTCCGTGCCATGGATGTGGGAGAAATAAACTTCATGCCTTTCATCTGAATGAAATAGTCATCAGTGACTCATATATTAGTGGTTATCTATTCTCCCTCCTCCTCAGTCGACAAGAGCCTGGCACACTCTGTTCCCCACCTTGTGCCAAGGGATACTGACAAGGAGCCCCAGGAGGAGCATCACCCAGCACAAGAGGTTTGAGCCTGATTTTACTCTTTGCTCAGCTGGGAACAACTGACAACCACTGGCTGAATATGCTGCAGCTTGGCCAAAATTATACAAAGCTCATGGAACTTGGCACGTGTTAGTGTGAAAAACAGTTAGCCTGGTAATAGCTAAGTTTAGGAGGCACCCAGCTGTCTGCTACAGATGAAGACTGAGCAGGGGGAAATGTCCCGTGTGCAGGGAGCTGGGTAAAAGCCCTCACAGTGGGTTCTGGTTTGAAAAATTGTTTCCACTTTATTAATTGATTTGTTGATTTTCCTCAGTTCTTCCATTGCTACTTTGTATAAATATGTTTTCCTTGATAAATTTGTCAAACTGCTCCGAGCATCAGGTGCTTTGAATAATGAGTAATCACAGCAGATCCCCTAAATGCAGGGCATGGCTTGTTTCATCTGTTTGA
Source organism: Machaerirhynchus nigripectus (assembly GCA_013397975.1). Taxonomy (NCBI): domain Eukaryota; kingdom Metazoa; phylum Chordata; class Aves; order Passeriformes; family Dicruridae; genus Machaerirhynchus; species Machaerirhynchus nigripectus. The sequence goes on along the minus strand of VZRQ01004168.1, from coordinate 19,341 downwards.
ACAATCTTGCTTTCAAGCAGGAGGAAATTGCTGTGAGGCTTAGGAGCTTTCAGGAGCGCAGATGTGTGCCCAGATAAATCTGTCCATAAAACTTTAGGATGTTTGAAACATGCGGCTCTCGGGTTTTATTTTCCTTTTACCCCCACAAAGAGCAGCATAATTTTTAACTAATATGTGGCTTCTCAGCGTTATGGATACCCAGCTTCCTCCTCCCTGATGGAGGAAGAAAATCCAGAATCTCTGAAACCAGGATTTATTGCTTGTTTAGAGACTTTTTGCACTGGTTTCTTTTAAATTCCCTGAGCCCTGTATGAAGGGTTTCTAGACATTGTAACCAGTTTTCAAAGCAGGGGAGGATGGCAGGTTCAGGATTACCCTGAGCCATGATCACCTGGCAGCTTTTCCCACAGCTGGCTTAAATTGAGCTTAGATGGGCTGCCCCACCCCCACATTCCCCTGCTCTCTCTCCCAGCACTCCTAATAACCAACAGTTTGGAGAGGAAATTATTTTCCTGGTTAACTTTTGCCTGAATTGGGAGTTTCATTGTTTCTCTTACGTCAGCTGGTGCTTGGATCCAACGTCATCAGGCCAGACCACAATGCATTTCATGGTTCCATTGTCCATCATGATCTCGGCGTAGAAGCACTGTGGGAAGGCGAGCCCGAATGCCACCAGCCAGATTATCCCAATGATGACTCTGGTACTTCCAGCAGAGAGCCTGGGCTTGAAGGGGTGAATTATGGCCACGTACCTGCAAGAAACAGGTACTGCTTTTACACTGAAATTGGCAAACTATGTAACAAATGCAGCAAGTGTAAAAACTCACCTGGACAGCATAGGGAGCTTTATCAATATAGACATTTTGATAGGTTCCAGGCCATAAATAATAAGGAACTAAATCCTTTCTGAAGAGAACGATAGCAAGTTTTAGGGCAGGATACATCAAACCCACATGGATGGATGCTTCTGGTGTGAGGAGGAAGCAGCCCTTTATGTCTTCTGCAAATAGTCTGTGCAAGAATTCCCCTTACGTAATTTTTCACAGAATACCAGAATGGTTTGGGTTGGAAGGGACCTTAAAGATTACCTAGTTCCAATCCCCCTGCCATGGGCAGGGACACCTTCCACTAGACCAGGTTGCTCATACCCCATCCAACCTGGCCTTGGACACTTCCAGGGATGGGGTAACCACAGCTTCTCTGGGCAACCTGTGCCAGGGCCTCAGCACCTTCACAGGGAAGAATTTCACACTCTATCAGTGTGAAGCCATTCCCCCTTGTCCTGTCATCCCAGGCCCTTGTAAAAAGTATTCTCACGCTTTTTTTTTTTGTTAATTACTTTTTAAAGTGCCCTGCTCAAAACCTGCCCAGCCAACGTTGCTCTTTCCTCCTAATTAGNACACTTCCAGGGATGGGGTAACCACAGCTTCTCTGGGCAACCTGTGCCAGGGCCTCAGCACCTTCACAAGGAAGAATTTCTTCCCAGTATCCCATCTAACCCTGCACTCTATCAGTGTGAAGCCATTCCCCCTTGTCCTGTCATCCCAGGCCCTTGTAAAAAGTATTCTCACACTTTTTTTTTGTTAATTACTTTTTTAAGTGCCCTACTGAAAACCTGCCCAGCCAACTGTTGCTCTTTCCTCCTAATTTTGTTAATCTCTGATGCTTCATATTATCACAAGAGCAGACTGGGGTACCAAGTATCCTTTACCCCGGTTTTTTCCCCACTGATTTTCAGCTGTGGAAAACTTGTGCTATCTACCTCTGTCTGTGACTGCCTGAGCACTTGTGCTTGCAGCGGAGGGAAGGGCTGACCCTTCCATCCCACACCTGCTCCGAGCCTTCACGGCACATCTGACTATTGGATTACTCACGAGCCCGGGGCACTCTCTGGTTTTAAGTTCCCTGTGTGGAAATGCACGGTGTGGTAGCGAGTACATAATCAATTATGCATTTCTTGTCATGCTTTCCCTATTCTTTGTCATGGTTGTTACAAAGGCAAAATAGAGTGGGAAATGCCCATTGCCTCCTAGTTTTCATAGCAAAAATCTGACAAATTGTGCTATGTCTTGGCCAGGCTGTTGGTAGGGAGCTCTGCGCAGCCACTGCTGCAGGACAGGCAACAGAGTGAGCAATCCAGGGCTGCACAGCTGCAGGGCCTTATTTAGCTATAAAATTTTCATGTCACCTCGCTTTTCTTTAGCTTGCCACAGGCAGTGTTAACACAGTGCTCGAGTCTGGTCAGGGAGGAATCCACTGGTAGATATTCTCCAGAGTATTTGCCCACAGGAGTGCCCGAAACTATGATCTGTGGCCCTCAGTGAATGGCAAGTCCCGGGAATAAATGTTGCCAGCCACTGTGCTGCCACCGCAGCCCATGTTGCAGACATCGACGGTGTTACAGGGCTGGGTGGAGGCTTTCCCACTCTGCCAGGGGAGCACCCCCACGGCGAGCTGCGATTTTGGACAAGCTCCTGCAAGTTGGGGGATTTACCAAACCTGCTGAGATCTCCTGGCTCCTCATGCTGCATGGCAGCACTGCCTTTGCCCCGCTGCTGCTTGTGCTCCTTGTGCCCTCTTCTCAGTGTGCCATCCCAGGATGCTGGGACCACAATCTTAGCACTCTTTCTCTGGGCCTCATCCATGTAGACAAAACAAGCTGAATTTTGGACACACTTGTGCACTTTCCAAACAGGTCCTAGGAGACTTTGCTAACTGGAGTGTGAAACTCGAGCTGATTGATAAGACTCCATTTCTGCCCTGAGCGCTGCAGTGATAACAGCTGCTTTGGTAATGCGGAAAATGAGTGATCCTAAACCCAACGGTGAGCGATATCACCAGGGGCTTTTCCATGGCAGACAAAAGTGACTTGGAGCTATCACTTCTTAGCCTCCTTCCTTACAACAAGCCACTTCAAAAGTTGTTGTTTTATCAAAGTTAAACGTTGGAGCTGGAGTGGACACAGATTCTCATAACAATAAATGGAAGCGTTGAGTTTCCGGGAGACCGTGTCAGGATCTATTTTAAGGCTAAGCAAAGAATAGCTAAATATGGTTTGCAGTGAGGTGCCAAGTTTTCTTTCTGATCCATGCCATGCGAATAAAGAGATTTTGGCTATATAGGTGCTTTCACCAAAAATCCCCAAGGAACAAGATTAGGAAGACATGAGAACAGGCTGAAATGGCTTTTAAAAAATATTCTTTGGCAGACAACATGTATAAAATAGCAGTTATCAACAACCTTTGATTTACAGCCAGGAGCAGCAAGAGTATTTGAGTCTAAAAGTGAGCTGCCATTGATTCCAAATAGGGATTTGCTTTCATCTGGACAACTGCAGACTGATGAACACATCCCTCAGCCCTGTCCTCATGAGCTGTCCTGTACCGTGCCGTGTCCCCAGCTCCTGCACAGGTTTCAGCGGGCATTACACGTGTGGAAAAGCCCTCTTCCCTCTCCTAGCCTGTTTATCTGGTGTGATAGGTCTGTGATTGCTTCCCGAGGCTGGGTGTGCCGGGGTGAGCTGAGCTCCAAGCTGGAGGGGGGGAGTTGGGGAAGTGACCCTGATGGCTCAGGGAGCAACGTTTTCGGCTTTTCGGATGGCTCCAGAGGGACGTGGCTCCCCTCGCGAGGGAGCTGGAAGGACCCTTGTGGATACGGGCGCTCGATCAGGAGCACAGGAAACCTGAAGGGGACTGCCGAGTCGACAGCAGGGCTTTGACAAAGGACTGCCGGTATTTCTGGACGCTGGGTCAGGCTGCCCCAGGGAAGTCCTTCACCGTGAGGCTGCCGCAGGGAGAGTGGGAGTAAGGGAGGGAAGACAGGAAGGACGGAAGGAAGGAGAGTAGAGAGCCTAAAGGGAAATAACCTTCTCTGCTTCTTGCACGCACTATCGCCTTTAAGAGAGGAAATTTCCACAGACTTTTGGCCACTTTCTAGTAAAAAGCAAAACAGCTTCATGCTATTTAGCAATGAGCTGTAAACACAGTCAGACTCCAGAAATGAAAGCTCAAGTGAAAGTGACTTGGCAGATGGAAGTGAACTTTATGAAAATACCAAATTACCCCAGAAGTCAAACAGAACCACCGTAATTACTTCCCTCCCTCTTGGAATAAGTCATGCTAGTGAACCAGGGGAGCAAACCCTGCCATTTCTGATCTAATTCCCATTATTTCTGGTGGTTTGCTGGACTCACAGCAGGACTGGGGATGCTGATAGTTTCAGCAGCCTGCAACATATTCTTCTTTTTCTGTATATATTTGTCTCGTGGTTTAAAAAAACCAACAAACCTGCAAAAGAGTTTTCAGGATGACTGGGAAACAATTTATGATCAATAATGTGGGAAAAACAAAGTACCAGCCACTTCCCCTCATTACAGATTTGGGTGTGATTTCAGACCAGGGATAAAGCAGAAGATCACGCCATAATTAGCATCAAACCCCACAGTCTGGCACTCCTCCCACTTTGCTGATAAGGCACCTGACAGAGTGGGGGCCAATTGCACAAAGTATTGCAATGATTTTTTTATGACTTACAGGGGATCTTTTCGGACCTTATCTTCTCCATTCTCCTCTTACCTCTCTGCAGCCACAGCTGTCATGGAGTAAATGCTCACAAACACTGCAGTGATGGGGAACCAGTTCTGAAACCTGCAGAATTCCTCGCCAAAATACCAGACGTTGTGACTGGCGTAGATAAAATTGAAGATGGTGTTGAAAGCGGACATCAGCAGGTCCGAAAGGGCCAAGTTAATGATGAAGTAATTGGTAGCGGTCCTCATTCTCCTGTGGGCCAGAATAATCCAGATGATGGTGAGGTTGCCAACGATGGACGTGATAACGATGACGGAGTAGGTGATGGCCCACAGAGCGATTCTCCATCCCGGCTGGCTGAACTGGGTTGCTGCCGTCCAGTTGCCGCCGTCCTCGAGGGAGTCAGCCTGCGAAACATTGCTGGCGTTAAAGACAGAAAACACGCCCATGGCTTTTCATTCCTTGTAAGTGTAAAAGAAAATCTTCTGGCGTCTGCTCATTTTCTTGCAGTAGATGCTGGTGGTATGAATTTCCATGCATTTAACCAAGTGCTGTTAAAAAGACATTGGGATGAGCTGTCTCATGTCCTCTCGTCCTGTTTTCCAAGTGATGCAACGCAGTTCCAGGAGGAGATGAGCGCTGCCAAGGGCCTCCCCCTTCTTCCCTGGCATTTTAACCTACACTTGAAGAGCAAAAACTAAAGAACAACTCTCTCCTTCAAGTTTCTTTTTCCTCTAAAAAAGGAAAAGAAAAAAGGGGGAAGGAAGGTGTTTTCCAGGCCAGCGACAAATGATGTCTTCCTTTAGGTTATTTTTATAGTCAAGAAAACATAAATGGAAGCCAAAAAACCACTTCAATCCAAGTAGAAATTCTTTGTCAGGGCAGCAGCTTTCTAAAGCACCAGGTGTCTGAATCCTCTGCAGGGGGACCGAGGACGTTTGCTGTTCTTTCCCTGTCTAACTGTTAAACGTGAGGCCGGAGTTGCACTGGGATAAAATCTCTACAGGTTTTAAGGGGACTTTGAAAGTAGGTGGAGTCTCTTTCAGGGGAAAACTAAACAACCAATTTGACATCAAATGAAATGTGGCAAAGTGGTATGTGAAGCTCCCCTCCCTGCCCCCCTGCCCTCAGTTAGTTTTGAATAACCTCTGAAATGGCCACGCTGCTCTATCAGGATTTTACAGGTTTACCGGTCCTGCAATCCTTGTGTTTCCAGCACTCTGCCTGACTTCCCGTGAGCTCTCATAGCAAGAGAGAAACTGTATTCAATGCAATTCAGCAGGATCCTTCCTTTTGGATGGCTGCATCCCCTTTCCCAGTGTCTGCTGTAGGAACTCATGCATGCAGAAATTTCAGGTTCTCACAGGAAAGAGGAACCCCGACTCTGCTCGGAGCACAGCATTCTCGCTCGCTTTGAAGCAAATTCCTCCTTTGAAGCAAAGGACATAAACAGAAGGGACGCACTGAGGCTGAGATTTCCAGGAGTACCTGGCACTGACTCATGCCTGCTCTACGGGAAGCTGAAGGTGTTTCAGGTATGAAAACCTGCCTTTTTGATTCAGAAGTGCCTATGATGCTGGGACGGCAGTAGTTTTCCAGCTCCTGCAGCTGCTGGAGCTGCAGCTTGTGCCAGGCTCTCCTGTAGCAGGGCAGAGTTTATCAGTTCAGGATCCTTTGCACAAGCTCAGCCTGGAATCTTTCCTTGCCTCATTAATTTCTGGAGGCAGCCTCAAGTTAACCCATCACCTAACCAACTTTTCCAATCAGGTTTTCTCTGGTACAGTATTGCCCAAATGTTGCTTTTTAAGAAATCAATACCTGTAGTCCTGCATGTAGTGTCTCCTGCTCTTCACAAGAGACTTCCCTGCAGGTAATCCCTCTCACTTCCCTACCCAGAAACTGAAAAGATACACTTGTACATATCTTCTGACGTGCATTGCAAAGCTGCTCTGGGCACTTCTTCAAAGTCTTATGCTGACACCTCATTAAACAGCTTTGAACCTTCCACTTTCCCTACACAGTTCAGCAGGGCAAATGTGACTTTCATGACTTGCAATACAAATTCAACAGCTAATAGTTTCCTTCAGATTTTTTTTTAATCTTCTCTCTCAAATCTTTGCAAACTTGAAGGAGAATAGGAGCAAAACCCCTCCATACATTTAGCTGGGAGTGCACTGAAGTGCTTTGTCAGTTACAGAATGTAGAACATAAGCAAGCACTTAGAAAAAAGGCTGCACTTACTGACCCTTATTGACTGGTGAAGCTGTAACCACTCTCGGCTGACTTTGAAGATGGTCAAGGTGCTCAGGTTTATTAAGAACCTTCTTCTGAACCGTCTGCCCCAGTCCCCGATCTGTTACTCAGGTGATAATCGAAGAGCAGCCACCCTTTGGTCAGCATTTCATCATACGAGTCAGGAAGGATTTGCTTTCCTGCATCCACACCCACAGTTTTCATTTGTTTGCTGGTTGTGCATTGACAAGGTTATCATCCTAGAGCCCAGCCAGCGATTTAGTGTGTGCTATCAGCCTTTTGACTTGAAAACTGGAGTAATTTTTGACACAGGCCGGCTCCAGATCCCTCAGGGAAGTCGCATTTGCCTGAGACAGTGGGTAAAACCTGCCTCACCAGTGGTTTTGGAGTTATACCAGAGAAAGGGACTATCTGAGAGCAGGGGGTTTGGGTTTGGCTGGTTTCACTGTTGTTTTTATTACGGGCAGGATTGTCAAGGCCAAACATTACCGTGCTGAGTCACCAATCCCAGGTCTGTGCAAAGGGTGAGAGATGCAAACACAAGATGTGGGTCTGCCAGGTCAGGAAGGGTGATTGAGGGTTGATTTGTGTTTTGGAAACATAATACCAGGTAATGTAGGCAGTAGAGGCTTTAATTGTAATGCAAGTTGGACTCTGGTTTTGGAGGAAGAACCTTTGTCCAGGGAACAGCTCTGAGAGCAGGATGTGAGGACCATGAGCATCCACCTGGGGCAGGGCAAAGTGCAGCTGGCCTGCAGCTTCATCAGCCAGATGTGGGTTGGAAGGAAGCAGCAAAAATGCCTCTGGTAGCACTGAAAAGCTTTGGGTCTTTCTGACATGGTTTGGTGCAGGGCTAGCTGTGGTTCACTTCCTTTCTGCAGAGCCCCTAAAGCCCTGGGCCAAATGCTGTGCAGTCCACAGCTTCTGATGACTGTCTTTAAGACAACCCCTGGAGATGAGTGAGGAAATGTGAAAGTTACTGATCCTTAATATGAACAAAAACACCCCTAGTTGAGCTGTTGGATGGTCCCAGGAGCAGATGCTGTAATGCACAATCTGCCAGGCTCTTGGTTGGAAAACTGCAGCCCTGTGCTGCACTGGGCTGAGGGGGAGAGAACACAACCACAACAGACCCTCAAGCAGTTCATAACATCTTACTTTAACCAGCATTTGCTGCTAAATAATTGTAATGGTGTCCAGAAATCTTGCCATTTGTATAGACAAAGTCTGGGATTCAGGAAAAGAAAGGGATTACTCAATTATTTTCGTGCAGTTTCATAACAGGAACCTGTTTTGATACACTGGCTCAGTTCTGAGGGAAAACAACAGGAAAACAGGCACTGCTTTACTCAGCTTCCCCAACCAGCAGGACGTGCCCTGAAATTTCATGTGCAGGAATCAGCACAAATGACAAGGTAAGGTATTAAAAAAGTCAAACCAGAACAATTAGTTTAGTTAAATACTGAAACAAGGAAGATGCCTAAGTGACAGGAACATCCTTGTATGTGAATGACACCCGTGAGACATGAAAACCATGTGACAGACTCTAATTCCCAGCAACTATATGTGATGGGATTTCCAGCCTGCATGCCATTGCTAAGTGTCAGGGATATTTGCAAATCTCTCTGAAAACTGAAGTTGTTGATATTTTAGAGGGTGAAAGCTCTAGGTCATTGTATTACTGTCAGAAACATTAGCGGTGAAGAGCTGTTCTGTTGCTGGGAGTGTCCTGGGCTGGATTGTTTTCCAGAAGCAGAATGTAGTAGCACTGCATGCAATAGCAATGGTACTTTTTAATAACTGAATTATCCAGGGATATTTTTTAGCCTTTATAAATGAGGTTTTGGTGTGTCGTATGACCTAAAGAAATCATGTGTGACTGAATGTTTGCACAGTTCTCATACGCAGCTCAGAGGTTTTCCAGTCGCTTTGCTAGGTAACTTAAGGATAAATGCTGTCCCACTTCATCTCCTCTGACACCAGACACTGATTTTCAATGCCATCTGTCTCTGCTCCGGGCCAGGATGAAACAACCAACTCTGTGACAGTTGTCTGCCACTTTGAATGAGACTTTTTTCCCCGGGGGAAAATAGCCCTTTGTGGGACAGGAGTGCAGCACTGCGGGCTTGAAAGGGCTTATTTCATCTCGGAGGCATGAATGGCGTTTGCAGTTCATGATCGCTGTGTCAGACCCAACACCGACCCACTGTCACAGCGGCGGGACGTGGATAAACGTCGGTGTAAGCACAAAACGTGGCCAGTGCAATATGCCCAGTCGCTGCTGTTATTGGCAGGACGTGACCCTCTTTGCATGTGCGATCGCGCGGGTGACATAAAGAGAGGTAAATGCCCTGGCAATGCTTCCTCGTGCTGGTGCAGGGTGTAGGGATTCTGCTTTGCCGTGTTGTTGGATACTGGACCCAAAATCTGAGTGCCCATGCAGCAGCTTCCCATGGACGTATTTTTGTCCCGGCTGTTTCAATGGCGATGGCGGAGGTCTGGGGATGCGCGCAGGGCTCCGGCAGCACTGCCAGATTCCTGCTGGAGCAGCCAGATCTATTTCTCCTGACGCCTCCAGCTGCGGGGCTAATCCCGACCGAGCGGCCGGGCTTTTGCCGAGGGAACTGAAGAGAAAAGAAAAAGCGAAGAGAAGAAAAAGACGAAAGGAGAAGCCGCAGCCGGAGCTCGCCCGTCG
>VZRQ01004167.1:59877-137943 GCA_013397975.1 Machaerirhynchus nigripectus | reverse complement strand
GTGGGTCACTTCCACAGGGTGCAATCCCTCAAGGACACACTTCTCCAGGGTAGGTCCCCCACAGGGCTGCAAGTCCTACCAAGAATCCTGCTTCAGAGTGGGTTCCTCTCTCCACAGGTCTCCAGGTCCCTTCCAGGAGTCTGCTCCAGCACAGGCCTCCTGTGGGTTCACAGCCTCCTCTCAGGTATCCATCTGCTCCCCCATGGGTCTCCTCCACAGGCTGTGGGTGGATCTCTTCATCCCCATAGTTCTCCACTGGCTGCANATCCCCATAGTTCTCCATTGGCTGCAGGGGCACAGCTGTTTCACCATGGTCTGTGCCACAGGCAGCAGTTGAATCTCAGCTTCATTGTCTGGAGCACCTCCTCCCCCTTCTTATTCACTGACCTTGGTGTCTGTAGGGCTGTTCCTCTCACGTTTCCACCCTTCTCTTCTCTGGCTGCAATTATATCTGTCAGTAACTATTTTTCCTTCTTCTTCTTCTTACATATGTTATCACAGAGGCATTACCACCATTTCTGGTTGGCTCACCCTTGGCAAGGCACATCTGTCTTGGAGCCATCTGACATTGGCTCTGCTGAACATGGAGGAAGCTTCTAACAGCTTCTCACAGAAGCTACCCTTCTAACAAAACCTAGTCATGCAAGCCTAATACAGGGAGCCTATTTCAGTGCCCAACCACTCTCTGTGTAAAGAACCTTTTCCTAAATAGAAACCTAAATATCCCCTGGCACAACTTCACGCCATTCCCTTGGGTCCTGTCACTGGGCACCACAGAGAAGAGACCAGTGTCTGCCCCTCTTTCCCTCACAAGGAAGTTGTAGACTGAAATGAGAGCTCCCCTCGGTCTCTTCTTGTCCAGGCTGAGCAGACCAAGTGACCTCAGCCTCTCCTCGTACAGCTTCCTGTCTTGGCCCTTCACCATCTTTGTTGGCCTCCTTTGAACACTTTCTAATAGCTTAATAGTACCCAAAACTGCACACAGCATTCGAGGTCAGGCTGCCCCAGTGCAGAGCAGAGCAGGAAAATCTTGCCCTACTTGCCTCCCTTGCCTGGCTGGCAATGCTGTGCCTGATGCACCCCAGGACACAGCTGACCCCCTGGCTGCCAGGGCACTGCTGACTCATGTTCAACTTTCCCTTGACCAGGACCCACAGGTTCCTTTCTGCAGCACTGCTTTCCAGCATCTCATTCCCTAGTCTGTCTGTACATCCATGGTTGCCCCATCCCAGGTGCAGAATCTGGATCTCATTTTTGTTAAACTTCATATGGTTGGTGATTGCCCAGCCCTCTAATCCAGCTCTCTCTCCTCTACTTGCCTGTAGCATGACGTGTTATCCAGCTGAATGCTGGATATCCACTTAATCCAGAAGGATACTGTGAGAGACAGTATCAAAAGCTTACTGAAATCCTAAAAGATTACATCAACTGCTTTCCTTTGGTCAGTTAGGTGAGTTACCTTGTCGTAAAAAGAAATTATGTTTGACAAGCAGGACTTCCGTCATTAAGTCATGCTGACTGTGACCAATGGCTGCACTGTTCCTCAGGTGTTTTTCAATATCTCTCTGAATAATCTTCTCCATAATTTTACCAGTCACTGAATTGAGACTGACAGGCCCATAGTTTCCAGGGTCATCCTTGCCCTTGAAAATTTGGACAACATTAGACAGCTTCCAGTCCACTGGGACCTTTCTAGATTCCTACAACTGTTCAAAAATCATACAGAGATGCCTTGCAGTGACATCATCCAGCTCTTTTAGTATTCTTGAATCCTATCAGGCCTCATAGACTTGTAGGGATCTAGCTGGAGCAGTAGAACCTGCACAAGTTCCAGGTCGAATGGGAGCTGATCGTGCTTGCAGTCATGGTCCTTCAGCTCAGAGCACTGGGACCCCTTTACCCCATTGCTCATGTTGAAGAGAGAGGCGTGAAACGTCTCTGCATTGTCTGTCCCTGTTTGTGAGATGACCATCCCCATTCTGTAATGGGATGATATCATTTCTGTACTGCCATTTGCTATTAATATATTTTAAAAGACTCTTTTTTATTTCTTCCCACAGTACTGTCCAGCTTCAACTGCAGTTGAGCTTTGGCCACATGAACTTTCTCCCTCCAAAGGCATCTCTGCAGTCCTCCCATGTCATGTGACCTTGCTTCCACTGGACATACACCTTCTTTTCTTGCCTTATTTCCAAAAAGAGATCCTTGCTCAGCCAAGCTGACTTTCTTCCTTGTCTGCTTGACTTTCAACATTTTGGAATTGCCTTCTCCTGTGCCCTTAGAAAGTGGTGCTTAAAAAGTGACCAGCTCTGGTGGACCCCAACACCTTCAAAAGTGGATCTTAGTCACATGTTCCCCAAGCAGCCTTAAGTCTGCTCTCCACATGCCCAGGGTTGAAGTGTTGCTATCTCTTTTCCTCCTGTCAGTAGAGATTTTAAAACCTTCTCTGTTAAAAAACAAAGCAAGGAGGGCATCTTTCCTAGTCGGCTGCCTTAGTACCTGTACCATGCAGTTATCATCCATGTGTTTCACTAATCTTCCAGACCTGTTTGTACCAGCTTTGTGGTTTTCCCAGTTAACATTCAGCAAGTTAAGGCCCCCATAATGACAAAGGCATTTGATTAGGTGTCCCTTAGGTCCTCAAAGAATAATTCATCAGTGTTGTTTTCCTGGCTAGGTAGTCTTTAGCTGACGCCCACAGTGACATTTCATTATTTGTTTGCACCTTAATCCTTACTCGGAGGCTCTCAACTGCTCCATTGCCAACTGTAATCTCCATATATTCCAACTCCTCCATTACATACAAGGCCACCCCCTGCCTCACCTGCCCTGCCTATCCCTCCTTAAGAGCCTCCAACCAGCCAGTCTGGCACTCCAATCACAGAACTCAACCCACCAGGTTTTGCTTATGCCAGTGATGTCAAATCTCTGGGACTGGGCTAAAGATTCAAGCTCCTCTTGTTTTATCCTGTTTAGTAGTTTCAAAATAAAGGAGTTTCAGTGTTCATCTGTTTTTTGGGTTAACGCTATTTGGCTTCTAAGACCCACACAGCCACTCACTCCTTCCCGCAGAAAGATGTGGGATAGAATTGGAAAAGCAGAAGTGAGAAAATTCATTGGTTGGGATACGGATGATTTATTAAGCCTAAGAAAACCAAAACAAAACAGAAAAGCAACAATAACAACAAAATCCCAGTAAAACAAAGCAAGTTAAAACGAGTGATGCAAGAGCAATTGTTCACCAGTCAAACCAATGCCCAGCTCGTCCTTGAGTAATGACAATTCCTGGCTAATTTTGCCCTCCATTTTCATTGAAAAGCATGACACAATATTGACCTTTTCATCAGTTTTGATCAGCTATCTCAGTTCTGTTACCTCCTAGATTTGTCCTCTTCCTACATACTCACTGGGGCCAGAGTGAGAAACAGAAAAAATTGATGAAGAGTAACCACTGCTCAGAAATAGCTAAATCATTTGTGTGTTATCAACACTGTTCTGATCAAAATTGTAAAATGTAGCATCAAACAGGCTGCTGCATAGAAATTAATTCCTTCTCTGCCGAAGCCAGAGTGACTTCACATGGGAATCACATGTGCCTCAGTGAGATATTAGACTTAATTCGTAGGAGATCAGGACCTAAAACCAAATCCACAGTTCACATCAAAATTAAGTCTAGACACACCAGTGTTATCACTCCAGTTTCACTTTCCTGGATGCCAATCATAGCAGCTGCCCTGTTGGATAAAACTGCATGTGTCACTAAATCTTGTTTTGGTTTTCAACAGAGAGGAGGAGAATGTTCTCTGTGGAAGACTAAACTTATTCCTTCGGTCTTTAGGATCTATCAGAATTTTCACTGGAAGGCATTTTACTTTCCTCTCAAAGTTCAGCATCTCTCTAAACACGTGTGCTCTTGAAAACAAGTGAAGTCTCTATTACTCTTCCTTCCTAGGGCAATTAATGAGCATAGAGGGAATATGCAAAGAGGGAAAGTAAATTAAAGAAATATTTGTGTAATCCTGACAATACATTGTAAGTCAATAAAATCATGCTGTTGGGATTGTGTTGAAGAGAGTCCCAAACTACTTTTTTGATGCACTTGACATCTGTTTTTAAAAAATATCTTGTCCCTCCAGTAAAAAGTGTTTACACATTCCCTAACCAATCTCTTTCTTTGCCGAGCTGAGATTTAACACATTTGTTTACATGTTATGGTTTTTCTTAGGTGAAAGATAGAGTATGTTCATGGATCTAGACTGTATTCAAATATTTGTATGAGTGTAAACCCCCTATTCATTTGAGAAACAAAAATAAAATTAAATTAACAGACAAAAACCGTAATGTTGGCTGTTGTCATGTATGCTATATGACATACCTTTTCAGTAACTTATGCATCGTTGCATGTCCATTCATTTTTATTTCATGTAACTTAAATGTTTTATTTCATGTCTCTTTTCAGTGAGCATTTTATCCATATTTCACTTAGGCCAGTAGTTGTCTCCTTACAGCTTTTTTCCTAAAGTTTTCTTCATGCCATTCCCTTGGGTCCTGTGATGGGTCACCAGAGAAGAGATCAATGTCTGCCCCTGCTCTTCCGGTCACAAGGAAGTTGAAACTGCAAAGAGGTCTCCCCTCAGTCTCCTCTGCTGCAGGCTGAACAGACCAAGTGACCTCAGCCACTCCTCATACAGCTTCCCCTCTAGGGTCTTCACCATCTTCGTAGTCCTTATCCTGATCAAATAGCAAATATTCTTAATAAGCCTGTGTGGTAGGTTGATCCCAGCTAACAACTAAGCACCCACACGGGCACTGGCTCATGTCTCTCTGTCCCAGTGGGACAGAGGAAAAAAATAGAAAAGAGCAATATGGAAAAAATTTACGGATTTAAATAAAGACAGGGATATGACTTGTCAAGAACTATTTTGGGCAAAATAGACTTGACTGTAAAAATTTTACTTCATTTATCAGTAATTAGCAGAAATATTTTATTACTGACTTAGGTATTGGCAAACTGACATCCTGCCTCTGACCAACATCTGCAGCATAGGCAGGCTGCTGTCCAAGTGTAATGTGTGAGGCTCTCAAATCACACTACCGCTGGTGAGCCAAGGGTCAGCATGACTCTCACCTGCATTCAAAAGTGATTTGCACGATTGACTGTTGCTGTCAGATGACCTGGACACCAAGTGTTCCTGACAGCGCACTGAAGCCACTGCATCAGTTATGATCCTATGGTTGTTATCAGCAACTGGGTGAATTTCCATATGGGTACATTGCTGCTCATCTTTCCTACTGTCTCAATAAGGCTTTGTTAATAAATTATTGTCAGGCTACATTACTGTTCAGACCAGAGAAACAGAGATGACAGTAAATACCTCTCTTCAACCCTTCCCAGGCTCAATTTATTTAATTCCAAATTTTTCTTCTTCTTGCATCCCACCCAGCCCCCACTTTTTTGTTTTTTTTTTTTTTACTTCAGGATTTCATTTTAAAAACTTCTTGTTCTGCCTTCTTATCACCGTAGGTTACAATCAGTCCCTTCAGTGAGACAAAAAGTCATGCAGGAGGTCACAGTCGGTACGTTGTGGTTTCTCTGTGCTGCTGCTTTTTTCTCACACTTTTCATGCTCCAGGGACATGGTCCCTTCAGATAGGTAGTTACTCTGCCATGGAGTGCCTCCTCTGACCTTTTTATTGCCTCATTTCCTCTGCTGTTCCCTCAGTTGTTCTTCACTTTTTCCATTTTTTCCCCTTTCTTAAATATGTTTTCACAAAAATCTAACTGTCTTTGCTGATGTGCTCAGCTGTCTTCTGTGGTGGGTCCGGTGGAGCTAGTTGTGTCTGGCACAGGGCAGACCCTTGTCTCCTCTCACTGAGGTCAAGCCTGTAGACAACTCCTACCAAAACCTGCCATTTACACCCAATACAACCTTTCAACTTACAGAAGTAGACTACAATGAGACTAATTAAAAACAGGATGAAAAATAAAACTGGACAACTACAGAGCTTGACCTCAACAGGAGGCCAAAATCAGGGGAATGAATTAGGAAGGAAGCAATAATTAAATAAACTGAGGTGAATGGAAAGTGGATAAATTAACACAACAGATTGTGCCAGATTGATAAAATATTTTTTTTAACAAAATGACTGTTTTGTTAAGGACAAGAGTTGTGATAGATCTAATCTATCTTGACTTCTTTACAGCACTTGATATGGTACCCCATGGGAAATTTTAACTAAGATGGTGGTTAGTACATGAATCGAAAGTTGAATAAAGAATTACCCTGTGATAGGGAGATTACTAGTGGAGTACTCAATGGATTCATTTTGATAATCTTTAGTGCCTTGCCTAATGACAGTGATGTAGTTGATGCTAATGGATTTTTATGATGACAGAAAGTCTTGAAATGTGTAAAGCAGTAGGAGCACCTGAATGTCTCCTGGGAAGAATAAGACAACCTTGAAAAAAGGAACAATAAAAATGATAACATGAAGTGCAATCCAGCTGGGGAATTAAAACCCCATCTCTGCTAATAGGTAAAGATCTACCAGCTGGATGACAAAGTGAATAAAGGAGTTTTCTACATGTAGTGATGACAGTGTGATTGCAAGTCCCCAACATGAGATGAAGAAACATTATCTTGAGAGCTATCAGGTAAAATATTTGGGGTAAAACCAATGTAAAATCACCTCAGGAATTCTCTATACTCTTCTGTTGATGTATATAGAATACACACAAGCAATGATTCAAAGGCAAAGAAAAAACTGAATATATATAAGAATATATATATTATAGAAAAGAAATGTATCTACATATATAATAGAAGGAATGTATTTATCATGAAGTTTCTACAGTGACTCTGTAAGTTGGATGCTCTGTAAGATATAATGGTTATGATACAATCTTTATTTAGTAGCAATGTTCTCATGGAAATAAATACATGCATGCATACATCCATCTGCAGAAAGAGATTGCATTCAAGCGGGATGTTTGCATGTCTAAGTTTAAGACATTTAACTGAAAATTCTCTAATGTGACAGTGAAAGACTAGTTGCCCCATCCCACAGACTGTCACGGTCATATCGAGCAGATAAGTTCCAGTTGGTTTGAAATTAAGAATAAGACCATTTTTCTGAAATTGAAATAAATTGCCCAGATAATAATTTCAATATTTAGAAATAGACAGTGATGAGGTCAATGATTTATGACATTTCATTTATGTCTTTAATTTAAGAAGCAAATTTTAAATTACAGTTTAGATAGATCATTTTAAAAAGTTTTGAAGGACTCAGACATCACCTTGATCTCCTAAGTATCCTAATATTGCAGGCCTTCAAATTTCAGATAAATATCCAAATACACACAACTTAATTTCAGTCTTCATTGTTAATCTTTTTGAAATTAAATAATGAGAAGGAGAATGAAAGATGAGTTATTAACAAAAAATGAAATGTTAAGAAGCATTGGTAAAAGATGAGGGTGAAGTGGCTATAATTAAGAGTCCGACTGTCAGACCTTCCTTGCTGTAGAAGTGCTAATAAAATATTAATACAGTCAAGTGAATTAGTCAGATGAAGTACCTATGAATTGCTCTAAAAAGCTGGGAAAGGACTGAAAACATATGTGAGAAAGAGATGAGACTTAAAGAGACAAACAAAGACATAAAGGATATCTGAACAGAAGGTGTGAAGCATAATGGTGTGTGAAATAAATTAAGAAATGCAAGAGGAAAGTACCATCTCATTTGTTTAATCTATTTTTCTTTTAGTGAAACAGCAATAAAACAAATACAAATGAGTCCATGAAAGCTCTTCTGTCTCCAAATTAATAAATTGAATTATTTTAACATATGTAAATTTTATGAAATTAAATCAGATTACAATGAGTTTGTAATCAGTATCTCATATGAGAATCAATCTATTTATGATACACTATTTGAAGAGCTACTGTATGCAGATAAGAGTGAGTAAAACAGGAATTTTATTGAAAATATTCTAATTAGCCAATAAGAATTCTCTACAATCAATCACACTGTAACTAAATAATTTTGTTGTGCTCAGAAAGGTAAGTGTCCAATTATTCATTTTCTTTATAATTGGAGAAAAAAACCCACTCATATTTCTTGCTTTCTCTAGGGTTATCATAAATTATTTTTAAACAAGCAATTTGATTTAAAATTCAACTCCAGAAAGTTTTTATATAGACCAGGTATTGCATCTTTTTATAAGGCAACCATCATTTTCCTCTTCTTTTAATACCTTCATCCCTAAAACTTTTATAAAAGACAGTCACTTTGCTTAAGAGAAATGAGAATTTGCATAACAGGCTTTAATTTCTTTAAATCAACTAAATAAAATTTTTGAAAAAACTTGTTCAAGTAGTATATGTACCACACAAACCATAGGAGGTTTATCAGATAGATATGTAGTATGTTAGTTCAAAACCACCTGTTCTTGAATGAAAAGCTTGCTTTTAAACTGCCATTCTAAAAGGAAAGAAAACTAAATTAAAATTTCAATATTAGTATAGCTTTTCACATCACTTCAAAGTGAAGCCATGGCAGGAAGTTTCATAAGTAAATATACTTGGACTGGTTTTGCAGCTTTAACATATATATTTATAAATATAATATAATATAACATAATATATATTTTTTTTACATTTTAACTGTGAGTGATGTGACTACTTTTACGTCTAAAAACTGTCTAATGACATTAAATTTCTTAGTATATCTGGCTCAGCCTCCATCTGGTTCCCAGAAGATTCCTCTCTTCTGTACAATTTACAGCATGTTGTTCAGCGCCTTGCAGATGTCTCAGATACCCTGTGACATCTCAAATAAGAACAGTTCATTCTTGTTTAGACAGGTGAATCACTATCCATGATGTCTTTCAAGGCTTTTGTCTTAGTCTCAGACTGGTTCTGAGAGCAACCACAAATCAAAGTACAAAGGAAGACTATGCAGCAGTGAGTTTAAATGGATTGTAACAGAATAGAGCAAGAATCAGTCTCGTTGTGCATATACTCTGCGTGAGCACCAGGTCTGAAGAGTTCTGACTTATGAAACTGTACGTCGCACGTGAATACTGGCTGCAGAGTTCCTCTCAAGCTCTAGGCCCCAGACGTGTATTATAACAGCTTATGCCTGGAATCGCCTTGCTCTTTCTCAAAAACTCTTTAACTGTGGAGTAGACAATTTAGATGTCAAAGTCCTGCTGTTAAAAAATCTCACAACTCTGAAATGTGAAATTTCAAATTCTGCTTGACTGACAGTGATTAATTCTGTATGATTATTTTTTTGAGATCTATGCATACGACTGAGGTGGAAATATCGCAACTGAAATACATAGCAAGAATCTGTGTTTGGTTTCCTTGTAGAAAATTCCATACTCTTTGTTCAAATATCTTTTAGGTAGATGGATTTAGATGGATTTTTGTTTTTAAATTATTCATCTTGTTTGGAGATGATAAATAAACTAAATAATCTGATTTAAATTTTATAATATTTGTTTTATCAGTGTGCCCCTTTGATATGCAGCCAATTGTATTATATTGACTCCATCCTGTTCACAAAACTCCTCTTTTTAATCTGGATTTTATATTTTGTAACTCCTACGCATTCAAAGGATATCTGGCCATGGATAAAATTCTTTAATGCAGAGTTTCCATTGCTTTTTGATGTGATTTTTTTCTGTTTAGGCATCCATCCTTTCATTTGGATTTTGCAAAACAGCTTGACTAATGGCAACTTTCTAAAATGATAGGTCTGTATTAATGTGTTAGAAAGAGAAGAACCAATTATGAATATAGGTTCCCTAAAAGGACAGGGAATGGAAGTACTATATCCTGTCATGACAAGCAGAGATATGAAACAATAGTAAACAAGAATTAAATCCAATAATCAAGAAAAACAAAAAGTAACTCTATAATGTAGCACTAATGGCTCTCCATTTATACCTAAAATATTTATTCAAACAGGAGTTTGAATAGAATAATAAATTATTTGCCAGATTAATGCTAATTTTGTTCCAAGAGAAAAAGGCGCTGAGCAGAGTGCCAACCAGCAGTTGGTCTGTGCTTACAAAACACAGAGCCTGCCTATGACAGATAGCTATTCTAATGTGTCTTTTGCCTAAATAGCCTTTAGATTGCAGAAAGTAGGTTTCATTGTATGTGGAATATTAAACTTATTAGTATTATAGGTTAAAAAAAGACAATAATTTCTTTTTTTCTTGAATTACTTCATAATTTTAAATCCTCTATCCTATAATACTATAGAAATATGGAAAAAACCAAATATCATCAAGAAAAAGATGCTTGCATTTTGAATTATTTTCCCTATGGTCTATGCCCTTGGACAAAAAACAATAAAGCAGAAATGTCATAGAAATACTTCTGTAAGATGATGTCATGTACAGAGCACCTTTGGCAAATGTCTGATCAACATAAGTAGATGGCAAGGCTATCTTTGAATTTCCAATGCATATAACCAAAAAGAAAAAAAAACAAAAAAGAAAAATTAAAAAACAAAAAGAGAGCATTTTTGATTAGATGGGTGTAAGGAATGAGAAACTAATTTGACCTTTGATTAAGTGATCTCACTTTTCTGGCACCATCACCTATTTCTCAATTATATTCCGCTTAAAAAAATATAAATGTGCCCATTATCTAAACTGACATGAAAGGGCAGAATAGAAGATTTTCAGCTTTCACTAGCTCCTGCAGACAGTGAAACGTGAAAATGAGTGGCCCCTACAATTTACAGCCTCTTACTTATTACAGGCTGTGACTGCTGCAAGCACAGGGGGGATAATCAGCTTGTCAAGAGTCTGCCACTGAGAATGCCAACATACGACCACTCTTATTGTTTCAGAAGACTTCTTAGGAAACTGTGGCACTGTATTTGCATTTAAAAAGCCATGTTGTACAATTGCAAAGAGTTTATTTCAAGAAATACTGTAACATAAACCTTAAAATGATTAATTCATTCTTTCCCATGAATACTGTATAAAGAGACAAAGTAGATATTTTTATATTGAAATTCTGGATCAAAGTCATTAGACTAGCAGCTATTTGTAGGAGATAAAAATCTGTTCATTGGTGACTGTTCTTTCTTGCGCAGAGGATGGTTAGAGCTCTATTTAAAAAGTAATAAAACTTGAATGAATCAAACTCTGTATATGTTAAGTTGTTCAGAACCTCACAATGTATAGCATTGTACCAATTGCTAGTAGCTCAGAATTGGACTTAGGCTCTTTGATAGCAATAAAACTCTTTAACTCTCTTTTTTCATGGAGTCAAGTGCTAAACAACAGTTGCCTCCAAAGTAGAAACTTTACCACTCAAAAGAAAAATAAAGGCAAAAGGAGTTTTATCAAATCCAAAGGTCTACAAAGAAACAGGCAAAAAGTTTTTGACTAAAAGTCCAAGGGCAAAAATTTGCAAGGAAATAGAGGCAGATTTTGAGCACTGTAGCTCCACTGATTTGAACCTAGTTCAATATTGGAATTCAATACATGTATAAAGTAAATTAAAATATTGTGGGCAAGTGGAAAAAAGTGCTAAAGCTCAATTAAGTAGGAGCCATGTAAAATCTGTAGAAACCTTCTGGAGCCATCTGGATACGCATAAGGAAAGCAGAGCATTGAGGGGTTAAAAGATATATGAAGGGAATTAGATTTCTGAACTAAGCTGTTAATCTATTTCGGCTTCAGCTGCTATATCAAGATTAGAAAAGGAGATAAAAAGCCTTAATAAGGACAAACACTGTGAAAACTGACGGGTGCAATCAAATACTAAACCATGTACCATTAACATGCCTGACCTAAACCATTCAAATATGAACACCAAGAGTAAGTGAATTATAAGCAAATTAGCTAAGGAAAGGCCAGATGTGTTTCTTGAAGAAAACTATTGGACCAGAATACAAACTGGAAAGCAATTAGTTTGTTCAGGTATTATTTCTAAGTGATTAAATCAGGGGAAAAAAAAGAAATGAAAAATGTTTAATTTGATATCAAAGACACTGAAACTTATTAATAGAAGAGATTAAATTAGATACAGATAAATTCTTTATGGTAATAAGGAAAAAAACCCTCTGTCCATCTAGTCCCCTTATTTCAGGTGGGGATTTTTTTTAGAATAATTTTGATTTAACATTACAGATGGTGCAGTTGGGAAAAATCACACATGGAAGAGATACCAACAATAAATGACATTCCCTACAAGGGGATGTACTTGGAAATATATATATTTAGAATTAGGCTGAAAAGGATACCATAGTTTCATAGGCTTAAACTCCAAGGCAAGAATAAATTAGGCCTATGAATACCTGAAGTCCTTGTGATCTTGTCAAAGTTAGTATCTTTCTTTTCTAGCCTTAGAAATGTATGCATCAAGTTTTGTTAAATCTTGATTTCCTCAACTTTCGAACTATTTTAAGACTGAAGTTAATTTTCATAATATCTAAATATGTATCCAAAAGGAAAACGCTGCAGTGCAGAGAAGTAGGTAAATAAGCAGAGCCAGGAGACAGAAGATTCAGATAGACCAGGTTTGCCAGGCTCAGATTCAGTCTGGCATAGAAAGGCAAACAAAGACAGAAATTAGGGAACATCATTGCCATGGAATTAAATAATGGAAGCAGAAAAGGTATCTGAAGCAAGAGCAAAACACATTGGCTTGAGCTGCACAGCTATGAAGCTTTCAGACACAGCCACCTTGCTCGTAACAGCCTGTGCACATTTACAGCCTTTTGTGGGGATGCCCACAAAGCATTAGAGGCAAATAAGTTTTGAATAATATTGGGAATTGTACAGCTCCTCAAGCAATACAGATCAGTTCACGACACTTTGGAATCTAGGCAACAGCTGAATGGCTCATTTTCCACTACTGTAAGGATTTCCAGCTCTTTAATTTAAGCTTGAGTGCATTCATCCTATCAGGACCCAGGGCAGAGTCTCCTCTGAGGTTGAGGGACTGGTTAAGTAGGCTTGAGAATCTTTCAGATAAGCCTAGAGGCAATTTTTCCATATGACAGGGTACTGCTAAAATTGATCCTCCATAGCAAAAGACAAACAAGTGTTGTTTCTCAAAATTGAAATGGTTTCAAATTTGCACTTCACCCAAGACTTTCTTAAAATTAATCAACAAAGCAATCTTAAAATCTATCTGATTTCTTCTGTTTAACCTGATCTATTGTGAACTCAGGAATAAAAGGCCACAGAAAGCATGAGAAACTAGGAACCTCCACCCACTAGTCATTTAGAGCTCTTAATTAGAACCATTAGTTACTCTGATTTCAGCTTCTAGGACTGTTTTGAATTAAGCAATCATTGAATAAGAAACTTTGATGAGACACCAACCCAAGGTCGTGATATGGTTGAGTTGGCATGGTGGTAGGTGTTTGGTCTAAGGTTGGACTTGGTGATCTTGGAGGTCTTTTCCAACCTTAATGATTCCATGATTGTATGAAGGGGCTAGACTTTGCTCAACACAAATTATGTAGTACTAGATCAGTTTTGCTTTAGTCCTGCCTTTGGTGCACAGTAACTCAGTTCTCATAGTGTTTGCATTCACACACACGTGGTTTCATTGCTGCGGTTGAAAGGAGTACTGCACCTTTCTCTGCTGTAGAAAGAATAGAACTGAGACTTCTAAATATTTGAGCAAATTTTAAGAAAGAAAGAAAATAAAGTAAAACTAATAATTTCCTAGATTATACATTATGGAGGAAAAGAACACAAACCCCCAACCCCAAATAAAGTAACTACAAACCAACAGAGAAAATAAGAAAATAAAATGCTATGAATAAGAAAAATACTCTTCATGATTAAGAATGCTCAAGAATAGTTATGTAATGAGCCTCATATAGCTACATTAATATACAAATGGTTTATAGCAGATGAGATTCAGGTACTTAGACATGGGCATCAGGTGCATCTATTGTGTCTTTGAAGGTATCCAAGCCATCCCCGTGAAAATAGATGATAGGACATGGGATCTACCAGAGATCTTCAACTTTCTGACATGGCAGCTGGAAGCAAAATATAATATCCAATATCTCAGATTACATTGTGTCTAATTTAAAGCAATTGAACTCCATCCAGAGAGGTAATAGAAGAGAATTACATACAAATTTGATGATGTTAAATACCAGTAACAAGAACTTGTCACTTATCCAGAAAGAATTTAAGGAATTTAAGAAAAAGCTATGC
Organism: Machaerirhynchus nigripectus; assembly: GCA_013397975.1. NCBI lineage: Eukaryota > Metazoa > Chordata > Aves > Passeriformes > Dicruridae > Machaerirhynchus > Machaerirhynchus nigripectus. The sequence continues at coordinate 123,727 of VZRQ01004167.1, read as the reverse complement.
AGCTCTATAAAGAGATTGAATGGTCTTTATAAGAAAAAAGTCTTTTAAGAAGTAAGTAGTGTCTATATAAATAAACTAGGAAGTTTTGGCAGCTGATAATGCAAGACAGTAAGTCAGAAAGGGTTTCAGGAACAGCTTACCAAGGTTGTAAAAATGATACTAATGTTCTGTTCAAGAACATAGAATGTGATGAGCCAGTAGGTGACCAGAGCTCTCAGAGTATGTTAGGACACATTTAGAAAGGCTAAAAGTTTGTTTGCGCTTTTTTCCTCTGTGATTACACTGCAGAAATTGAAGAGTTTTCTATGTTGTACCTCTTGAGGATTGTGTTTCAGGATCTCTTGCAAACTAATGTTTTTGTAGAGCCTACACAACAAAAGAATGAAGACTAAAGAATTATGCTAGAAACCTAGGAAAATCAAGGAAGATATAGCTGAGCAAGCAGCTGCAAATACAGCCTCTTACAAATCAGCTGTTCTAACATATGACTGGGAAGTCGAAGAAGAGACTCAGTTTTAAAAATTCAAGGGTTTGTTCATTCAGGGGACAACACAACACTAAATATTTTTTAAAAGAAAGTTTTTGCAAATTATTCTGAAAAAAAAAACCAACATTAGATACAATCAAGTTTCACTAAAGGAGTCAATAAACAACTGTAGTGGGTTGACCCTGGCTGGGTGCTGGGTGCCCACTAAGTCACTCTATCACTCCCTTTCCCTTTGGGACAGGGGAGAGAGTAAGATTGAGAACAGCCAGCAGGGTCAGATGAAGGAGTTTTATTATAGAAAAAGAATAAACAGATATTTGTACATGCAAAAGCTAAAGAGAAAAAAAAGTCAATCTTTACTTCCCATTAGCAGTGATGTTCAGGCACTTCCTGGGAAGCAGGGCTTCAGCACATGTAACAGTTGCTCCAGAAGGCAAGCACTGAAAGCTCATGAATGCACCCCCCTCCTCCTCTCTCTCTCAGTTTATATATCTGAGCTGATGTCATGTGGTATGGGCTATCCCTTTGGTTAATTTGGCTCAGCTGGCCTGGTTGTGTCCCCTCCCAGGATCTTACCCACTCCCATCCTCTTATGATGGGGGGAAGGAATGTCAGAGGGGCAGTACTGCTCAGCAGTAGCCAAAACACTGCTCTATTATCAGCACCCTTCCAGCTACCAATGCAAAGCACAGCACTGGGAGGGCTGCGAGCTTTACCTTAGTCAGACCCACTACAACATCAAATGTTGAAATAATTTCTTTGCTTTTCAAACATCATTCAGTAATTCTATCTAGAGAGGCCCTCAAAAATTCTCCCAGTAAATATGCAAAGAAATAAAGGAAGTAAAATAAGAGGCAAGCTTCTAACATAGAGAAGTAGCTGTTCAAAGAGAAGGAAAACAGAATAGGAATAAAGATTCATTTCTGTCAGGAAGAAAGTGATCACCAGAATTCCCTCAGGAATCCATGCTCTGTGCTATTCAACATGCTTATAAGTGATGTGACATTTAACTTGTGTATTTTATTTTTCTATATGTTTAGGAGTAAGGACATCCTGCATACACTGAAAACAATTGTGATAATTTAATACTGAGTACAAAGGACTGGCTTATTATTTTGTTTGTATAGGCTGATCTAGCCTCTTAATTTAGATGTGAATGTATTTTTATGATCCTTGTGAAAAGAATAGAGCCAGTTTTTCCTTGGAGAATATGTATTAATTAAAAGGCGTCACGTATAAAATGAATATCTGTGTAATATACTGCTCTCTTTTCTGCTGGTAAATGCATATGAGCAGTCTAGAAGACATGAAAAGGCTGAACAAAATATCAGATTTAATTTTAGTTTTACTAAATTTGCAGTATTTCTGCAGAGTTCTGAGTGGGGAATTGGCATTACCACAGTTATTAAAATGTTTCTCAATAGCTGTGGACACTTTTGGGATAGAAGCATGGTCACCCTAATTTTGCAGAGAAATTAGATTAAGTTTAAATATAAATTTGATATTGCTATTTTTTTACTCAGAAGAATGCACAGGTTTCATAAGAATGTTTCAGATAAGAAATTTAATAAAAAGACAAAATATTTTCTTCTCTTATTCCCAACACTCTTCAAAAATTATTCAGAATTTCAGATGGGATTATCTAATCCAATATGCCATGTGTGGAAATGGAGGATATATCTGATCACCAGTCATCTTTTATGAAATTACGGAAATTAGTACAATCAAAGAACATATGGGACTATTAATATACCAGTTTGGACTTAATTGCAGTGAAAACATTGTAACAAATCTATGTAGGAAGTGTAAGTTTTAAGAGTGTTAACTCTAATTATGCGAAAGATTGTCTCAGAGGGCCTGTTGTTTACATGATATAACTTCAGCTGTTACATCGAGAAGGTAAGGTAGCCTTTACACAGAAGTTCTGGCCCATCTTATGGAACAGTTTTGACATCTTTAGCTGAGTGCAGAGACGCTTTAAAGTAGGTTGTAAATAATTCAATGGTATAAACTGAAAATGTATTAGCTAGTACACAATCAACAAGGCATTTAATGAGATATCAGTGATTAATGAGCTATTAGGTCAAACATTAGTGTGGTCAGACCTACACCTCCCTATAATACACTATACTCCTTATAATATACCTGGAGAGTCTCTGCTGTCCAGGAAAGTAGCAGTCAGAGGGGCAGGAACTCCATCGTTCCCATGTGCCGCTGCTTTGCCAGGTCCCACCAGCTCTATCAGTGGTAACACTGACAGCTTGACTAGAAGATCCTGAAAGTGATCTTGAAAGTGATGGATCATTGAACCTTTACAGCTTAATAACATCCTAGAGGAAGAAAGTCCTTGGTGTATCTTGCTGATTTGCATCTCAGGAGATTATCGTTATTACTTGATCTTGTAACATACTTTTCATCTGCAAACAGCAAGTAGGGGTGAAAGAGGAGCCTCAAGCTGCTTGAGACTGTTTTAATGAGTGAAGCCTCCTTGAACTGACTTTCAGAAAAGACATTAATTGCAGAAAGGTATCATAATAATTATAGCATCTTGAAACATTTAAGTTATCTTGGCTATAAAACGGGGCCTATACAATCAAATTATTACAGGCACAGCATTAAACTGCCTACTTTTTTTGTGGTTTGCTCCTACTATTATCATGTTCTCATTAGCCAAGTAAAAGTATTTCATTTCTACAGATTCTATAGTAGATAGGGTTGATATTGTACTTTGGGGACTGCAGGACTAATAACACATCTCTTCAAAACGTGCAGTGAAGCAGCAGCACTTTAAGTACTCCATGCATGCATTCCTGCATTTTGAGAATAACATAAAATCAAACAGACTTCTAATGATGTAACCAACTTTCAGAGCTTACCATCCCACTAAGAAAAATGCATGTACTTTTCTTTTTCTATTTTCATGTTTCTTTCTTTTTTCTTTTTTTGTCCTTAAGAGTAAGGCAGAAAATTGTGTGTTAACTGATAGACTGGCCTAAGTGGATGATATGGGTAATCTGTAGTGTCCCAGAGCTGTCATGAACTTCTGGAGCAAAAATCTCATGTTGAGTTGAGGATTCATCATGATAATGTCCATGATAACACACAGGAGATTTATGGCCAGGTTGGACCACTACTGTAAATTCATCCTGGTTGTTTCCATACAGGAAATAGGTTGAAAAGGAATTTTTTTTCCCAAAATATCTGTCATACATAATAAGCACTTTAAATTTTTTTTTCTCCTTAGACGGTAGTAAAGAAAGCAGAACAAGTTTTTAGCTAAGAGAAATGTAAAACTGTTCAACCAATTTTACCATCAACTGCAATTTATTCCATTGTTCCTCTGTGCTTTTTTTTCCAAGATAGCTGCTTATGCTACATTGAGCTCTACTCTTTCCCAGCTGTACATCACTTATGCATAATACTTCTGCCTTTTTCAGAACTTTTAAAATGTCCAGATGATATTAAGGACAGACTTTTACCTCCAGTTAGGTCTTACCAATCAGGGTAGTTTTTGTAATCAGAAATACATTTTGCTTATAAAAATCTCTTCTGTGGTGAAGAGTTGCAAAAATATACTAATAAAAATTTTTCATACATCCTTTGATGCTCTCATAATTGCTTTAAAGGGCTATTTAATGCAAAATTACAGAGAAAAGCAATTACCCTTTAAATCAGTTTTATTTACAATATAATGATGTTTGAAAAAATCTCTGAGCATGATTTTGTGATGTGTTCAGTCTATCAGTTCCAAATGAATGATTTTGATTTACAGACCTGTGAAAAAAGTGAATCTACAAAAAATGGTCAAAATTATGCCTAATGTCATCCACTAGTAATTGACATTTCTGCTTAACCAAAGTAATTTATTTTCAGTTCTTGTCTTATCAGCTAGTGAATAAAATGGTCACTTGCTTTTGCTACTACAATATAGAGCATACCTTAACAGACAGTATTCTTTCTGAGTTAATTCTGGATATGATGAAACTAACAACAAAATAGTTCAATTCAATTGTAGGTCTTGTGTTTAGCTGAGTATCTTTCACATAGTGATGTTGTTTGCCATGACTTTAATAAGACTTTTGACATTGTGTTCCATGGTGTCTTTTTAGCAAAACTAGTGAGGTATGGTTTGGACAGGTGTCTTTAAGGTAAGAGAATTTGATGTTTGGCTGAATTTGGGTGTTGTAGCAGAGTTCGAAGTCCACCTGGATGCCAATAGTTATTGATGTTCTTCAAAGGTATCTAGAACTATTTTTGATACTGGCAATTATAGTTTTTAAGTCTGTATCAGGATAATGTGAAGGAAATCTCCCTCAAGGAATTTGTGGATAGTATCGAAATCTGATGTCAGTGTGGGCATTAAATGGTGCACTCAAAGGAAGGGATGTTACAATGGTAGTCCTTGACAGAACAGAGAATGGACCTATCTGGAACCTCAAGAAGCTTAACAAAGTAAAATGCAGCTGAGACTGAAACACCCCACACAACAATGTAGGCTGAATACTTACTAGTCTCAGTGGTGCAATTAAAGCAGGTTACGGAGAGTCTAAGCCAGACAGACAGGAACAAAACCTGGCAATGGATACTGCAAAACCTTTCTATGCAACTTCCTTTTCTCTTTGACTGTTCTCATGGTGAGAAGGTTTTTGTTCATATCCATTTTGAACTTGTCTTGTTTCAACTTATGCCTCCTGTCTCTTTTCCTCCTATCATGCACTTATGTGAAGTGCCTGTCTCCCTCTTAGTAAACTCAACCTAAGTACTGTGGGACTCCTGTTAGGTGCTCCCAAAGCCATCTCTTTTCTAGACTCACCAACCCCAATTCTTTTGTTCTCATAAAGCAAGTGCTCCAAAACTGGGGCATGGGAGACTTTGCTTGTGAAAGCTGGCACAACTTGAAAAGGCACTAAGAAGACAGACATTCACTGAGTGTGCATAGTAAAAAGCAGAAGTGAATACGTGTTATGACAAGTTTCAGTTAGATAATAGGAAACATTGTGTACCATGAAGGTGATCTATCAGAGGGGCAGTGGATGCACCATTCTTGGGAACTTTCAAATAATAATTTGCTAAGGGCCTGTGCAATATGATTTGCTTCGGCTGGACCAGATAATCTCCCCTCCAAACTCAATAATTACCTGATTTTTGGAGATTAAAGTGAACCAAGACATTCCTGTTTCTCAGCTGCGTTGAGTTTGAGCTTCTCTTTTGTGCTTATATTTTAAAGAGACAAATCCTTAGAAAGAGACAGCAAATTGATGAGGCAAGTGCTCTTTCCTTTCCCTATGTCAAAAGCCAGCTAATTGTACTGTATTCGTCTGCCATTCAGGAGCTCGCATTCAGGTGAAAAAAATGCATCTCCAGAGCTCTTATTTTTGTGTAGATAATTCAGTGAGGGAAGGAGCAAAATGGTTGTTATATATATACAAAACAAATGTTAGCGTATTGGAGTCTGAATTCTAGAAGAGAATACACATTAAGAAATCCTTAATACACCCATGCATACACAGTTAATAACCAAGGGCTGACCAACATAATTTTAGAATGAACTATTTTACATAAAAGACAGAAAAAGTGTAGCATTCTCTGACTCCTGTTTTGTTAATTCAGAAGTCAAGCCAAAGCAAGACTTGCTCAAGGTCAGCCAAATGCTTAGACTGATCCTTACCATTATGATGATACCTCTGGGTAACGTGGATTAGACTCCTGATGGATTATCATAAGATATTGTCTGTATACATATGGTTTATGTGTTTCAGAACTCAAATTCTTTGCAAATTAAAGTTTTAAATGGTGAATCAATAATATAGAAAATTATTTGTTATAGTTACAAGTCAAAAGTTGTGCATTATGGTTCAAGGATATATTTCTTTTTATTTAGTGTTCATTACAATGCTGGATGAACTCATGTCTGAACTTAGAGACAATCTAGAACCAGTTCATGCAAACTCTTATTGGCTGATTGCAGCTGCTAATGATCTGTAAAAGGAAAGTCAATTTACCCCTTGATAGACATTACTGAACCAAATGTAGCAAAAAGCTAAGTGAAATGTGAAACGTTTGCTGTTCAGTGGGGAAAGATACTATTAGTGTGTCCAGTTTTTCTTTTGGGGGCAAGGAAAATAGGTCTGTCTTCTGTTAATTTGCAGGTTTGTTTTTTTGGCTGTTTACTAGTGCAAGCATTACTTTTATACACAAGCTTATCATTATGTATACAATTTCACAGTTTCTTTCAGTTGTATTTACCACCTCTTAGATCAATAAACTATTTAAATTCTGAAAAATTTTAGCTGCCATGGTTGGCACACTATCAGACTAATTAATTTATTAAAGAACACTTGATATTACAACACACCTTGATTGGCCTGCCTTGTATTTGTAACTTTATTCACTTCTGCTAAGCATAATGTGATTCTTTGTATTTGAGAGTCTTGAATTTTTCACTGATTTAATTAATGGAAAATATATTCCATATTTCTCTCTTCACATTATTTAGACACCGATTTTGATTTTTATTTGTTGGCTTTTTTTTAATGGGGAAATCTTATACTGGCCAGAATAGCTGGGCAGATGTGCTGACAATATTTTTCCCAGAGCACCAGAAAATATACTGAAAGAATTGAGAATGTTCAAAGTGAGCTCTATTCAACAACAACTAAAATGTCAGTGTGTTACCAGCATTATTCTCATTGCACACACAAAACATGGTAGTGTGTCAGATACTAAGAAGAAAATGTCTTCTATCCTAGCTGAAACTAATGCCAGTGGGGAAACATGACCATTTAAGCAGAATCTTATAGACAGTGGGGCTTTGGGACCTTTCCCTTTCCCTTTCCCTTTCCCTNTATGGAAAAATTCAGGCTTGTAATGGAAGGTTCTTGATAGTTAGATTTCCCTTTCCCTTTCCCTTTCACTTTCCCTTTCCCTTTCCCTTTCCCTTTCCTTCTCTTCCCTCTCTAGCCTTTCTCCCATCTCCCTTCCTCCTTTTTATTCCATCTTTGTCTTCTTTTCTCTCCTTTATTTTGCTTAAACAGAATAATGAAAGCTGACTCATGATTAGCTTATTTCTAAGATAAGAACTAATTGCTGTCTCATACTGCAACACTAGAGAGAAAATAAATATTACAAAAATTCATATATCTGTATCACAGATAGATTGGTATTTTGGTGAGCACTCGGTTGTTGTAAAAGCCCTGAAATACTGTTTCTGCTCCTGAATTAGTTTAGGCACTTTACATAACAAATATGTAATGTCAACCTACCCAACAGAAACAGAACTACTGCAAAATACCACTTCTGTATGTATAATCTCATGAATAAAGTTTGAATTGTTTTAGCTCCTCTCCTCCTCTTTCAAAATAAATCAAATTTGGGATATGCTTCATATGTAATACACTGTCAACAAATAAAACTTGACAGCACAGTACGTTGGAGACAATCTTATTTTTTCTCAGCCCTCATTGTCTTTTTTTTCTTCAATAGAGATGCTCCTACAGTGAGTTTTTTTGTGACCTTACGGTGAAATATGAAACAAGTTAGTCATAGACTATGACATTTCAATTCCTTTCCCTTTAAAATTGTCTTGGTTTACTGACTTTAACTTTAGAATACCCTCAACATTATTTTAATGATCTAATTCATTTGCCATGATGATATGGTCCAGCACATTTATAGGCTCTACTTCCACAATGAACTAATAAGTTTGTTAGGTGTTTAAGTATGAGCTATATTTACCAAGTGCTGAGTATTTTTTGTATTATTTGCAAAGAGGCTGCTAATTTATTATTATATCACTCCATGGTAATGAGTTAGAAGATGTACCTCTTTGCTGGTATGTCCCTATTTTGACTTAAAACCTCATGTCATAAAAGTTGCACAGTGGTCATCGAGTTATACGTTTTATAATCAAATTATTGCAACCTTCATATGCATGGAACAAGTGATGAACCCAGGAAGTATTTCTCTACAGCTGGAATCTGAATATAATAGTACTGACTGTCTGAGGTCATTATTTACAACACTTAGTCGAAGTTTTCATATGTGCTCTTTTAGAAACTGAGGCCCAAATTTGTTTTTCTTTTTTAGAGATTTTAATAATTGTCCTTCACTGTTGTGGTTTAAATCTGGCCAGCCACCAAGCCCCACACAACCACTCACCCGTTCCACACACTAGAGGAACTAGGGAGAGAATGGGAAGGGTAAAATCCAGAAAAGTCATGGGCTGAGATAAAGACAGTTTAACAGGGAAAGCAAAAGCTGGGCACACAAAGAAAGCAAAGCAAGGAGTGAACTCACTGCTTCCCATGGGCAGGCAGGTGTTCAGCCACCTCCAGGAGAGTGGGGCCCCATCACATATAACAGTGACTTGATGCTATGACCCCAGATGTCTCACTCTCTTCTTTCCCCCACTTGATATGCTGAGCATGATGCCATACGGTCTGGAATATCCCTTTGGCCAGTTTGGGTAACCTGTCCTGGCTGTCCTCCTCCTCCTGCCAACCTCCTACACACGCCCAATTTCCTTGCCATCATGACAGTGCAAAAAGCAAAAAAAGTCCTTGCCTCTGTGCAAGCTCTTCTCAGCAATGACAAAAACATCTCTATATCATCCTTGTGTTCACCAAAACACAGCCCTATACCAGCCACTGCGAAGAAAGTTAGCTCTACCCCAGCCAAAAGCAGTACCCACATTCGGTTCAGTATTCAGTGTTGTACACTTAAGAGTCTTAGATTCCCAGCTCTGGGAACTCACAACTGTGAAAAGCCCGGAGAGTGACTCTGTACTAAAGCAAAGCCAGCCCTTTTCTTTGGGAAGCAGTCTGCATAAGAAAGTGTGGTACAGAGTGAGAATGGGGGCAGTATGGAGAGGAATTTGACTACTCAGAATGCCTACCCTGAAAATCAGCATGTCAGAAAGCTTCCATGTTCAGGTGGCAAGAAACTGATAAAACCCAGGACTTTTTATTCATATTCACCCACAAAAACTAAGGAAAGAGGAAACACTTGCCTCCTCCTGCAAGTCTTCAGATTAAAAATAAAATAACCCTCACCCCCTTTCTAGAATAAAACAGAACACAGTGAAAGAATAGAGATTCTATAATAAGAATTCTATAAATAAGAATTCTATAATAAGAATAAGATTCTATAATAAGTAGACTGAAGTCTTCAGTGACTGAAGCAGTAGGCTGTCAAGTCATGTTTCATTTTGCTTGATTTTCTCTAGATCAATTCCTGACAGAAAGCTCAAATTACTAGACAATTATGTTAGAAGCAGTAGAGGGGTGGATCGGCACGGGAACACCATCTTCTCTAATTTTGTTTTGACAAAACACGTTGGAGTGAGGTGTTCTTTTAAGACGTCTAGTGAATTGAATCTTTCAAAAGATATAGAAATGGGGACCCTCAACATAAAATTCAAATTGCTTACCATCTTATGTGTAGGGTTTAGACATCTCATTTAAACTAGTCAATGCAAATAAATAAGGATTTCCAGTGCATGATTTGAGAAGACAACTAGTTTGAATGTTGACATCTACTTTGTAGAACTCAAAAACTGTGTGAGATGATCCTGTTTGTCTCAACAGCTGTAGCTGTTTACATGATTAACACCTGTTCTTCTGGACATATTTACCTGTGGGACTACAGGCTTTTGTTTGTATAGGTTTTGTAGGGACAATAATTCTTGGACTGCTCTTCTGAACGTAGATATTAAGTTCTGCTGTAGTACTCTATGTGATTTTCTATATTTTTCCAATAGTTCCTTTGATTCATCTTCTGGACATAGGCATGACAAAATTTTTTTTTTCCCCTAAAAAAAAAGGCTATATTAAAAATATGATCACACGCTTATATCATAGCTCCAACAACCTTGCAAGCAGAGAACCTAACAACGATTGAGGAAACACTGGGAATAGAGCACTATAAAAATATATTGTTTTCTGAAATGTCTGAGGATTTTGTTCCATTTTGAATAAAATAGGTATATATTCATTGGGATATTTCTTCTCTCCAGCTGGGATCTCACTCTGGATCTGTGTATATTTAATTACTGCACACGAAATGGAAATCCTTGGGAGAAATGTCTGTCCCAGATTAGTCAAAAGTCGTGGGACTGCTACATCTTCCTGAAATTTTGAAATTGTATACAATAGTCAACACAGAAGAGGTGGGATTTTTGACTTAATTCTCCAGGTTTTCATGGAATTTCTGCAATCATTTATAAATGAGAAGCACCACTTCCACTCACTAATTTTATGTTCTCAAATAGCTTATTAAATGTGATTTATCAATATGACTTAATAATGTATCTCGTTAAACAGATGAATACTTATTTTGCAAATCGTACCTGCTTATTTTGTGACTGACTTAGTGAAATTTTTGATGTTGTTACTACTTGTCTACTTCTGGAGGTGTACAGACTACCTGTGTTGACACTTCAGGAATTTTATTAATTTTTATTAGGGGAATAAAAATAATAATAATAATTGAATCTTAGCTGCTATTGACTCCTTTCACATCTCAAGTCAGACAATACATGAAAAGGTTTGACCTTTTTTGTTTGTTTGGGTTTTTTATTTTACTTTTAAATTTTAATGTATTTTAGGGATATTTTTCTCTGGTTTTTTTTATTTTAGATTTTAGTAGATTGTGTAATTACAAGGAACTTTAATGAAGGATTAAAATAATTTCTTGGTAAGAAGCAAGTTGCTTCTCACTTACAAAAGTTTACACTGAGATTTTCTTTTAATTTAGAAGGCAATAAACTAATCATTTATGATATTGCTATAATTTATGAGTAATTTTTTGGGTGTTGATTCTAGTCCAGATTACCAAAATTGTTGGATACTTGTATTTGCCACTAGCAAACTCATGGATTGGTATCCCATTTGCAGATATTATTCTGCTAACAGTGACACTGAATCACCATGTAACTGGATTTCTGAAAACATATTCATATGTCATCTAGGTCATTGGATTTAGACATTCTCCCAATCCACAGTGGTAGAATCATTTGAAACAAATTCAATGTAGAGATTACAAAGGCTAGGACACCTATCCCACAAGACTGAGTGACAAAACAGCCCAATAATTTTTTTTCATTTGTAGGTTTTTTCGTCTTGTAATTGCCAGGTTCTTTGGATAATGGAATCAATGGAAGGACACAGTATTTATAATATCATAGAATTTTTAAGGTTGGAAAAGACTCCTATGATTATCAGTTGCAACTGTTAACCCAGCACCACCCTGTTCACCAGTAAACTGTGTCCCCAAGTGCCAAATCCAGGCACCTTTCGAATGCCTCTTGGAATGGTGATATCGTCACTTTCCTGAGCAGCCTGTTCCAGTACCTGACCACACTTGGAGTGAAAAATTTTTCCTAATATCCAATTTACACCTCTCCTGGTGCAAATTAAGGCCATTTTCTCTGGTTCTGCCAGTTGTTAGCTGGGAGAACAGACCAACCACCACCTCACTCACACCTCCTTGCTAGCAGTTGTAGAGAGTGATAAGGTGGTGTCATCGTGTTGTGCACACACACACACACACACACACACACATATGCACGTGCACCCCCTTCTGTGAGCCTCCTTTCCTCCAGGCTAAACTACCCCAGCTCCCTCAGCTGGTCCTCATAAGACTTGTGCTCCAGACCCTTCATCAGCTCCATTGCCCTTCCCTGGACACGCTCCATCACCTCAATGTCCTTCTTGTAGCGAAGGGCACAGAACTGAGTTGCAGGATTTGAGTTGCAGCCTCAACAGTGCTAATGATCTGGTCCTGACCAGATCGACACTGCCCTGGTCCTGCTGGACACTAATGCTGCTGCAAACTATTAAAAACATTGTATACTGGAACTCTTCTGTTGGGAGCTATTACTACTTTATCAATGCAGGCAAGGAAACAGGTATTTTATTTCTATTTAAAAATGCACCAGATGGAAACACAGGTTATGAATAAATTACAGGAGAATCTTTAACTCTTAATGTGGTGAAGATACAACCATAGCCACAAGGTAAGTTCAAAAACTTTGAAGGTTATGATCCGTAAATCTGTGATAATCAATTTCTGAATTTACATAGTAGGAAGATGGATTAAGTATATGGGAAAACACTTCGCAGTCTTTGCTACTAAAAATAAAAATTTTCACTTCAGAGTTAATAAACTCATAATGTTTAAGAAGCCATTTCCCTTACTTAATGTAATTCCTGTTTGATAAATCGTACTCTCTCATACAAGTAGAATCATAATCTGGCATCAGAACAGATATTTCCTCTAGAAATGGAGGTATATATCTTTATTTAATTATTTGATGCTTACCTATTACGTTTAAAACCTAATCTTTAACCCAGCAGCATGGGTCAACTTTAGAAACAGAGTCTGCATAAGAAACTAAACTTATATTCTACAGAACCTTAAGTAACTGGCAATTTATGTTCTAGATAAATGACAATATCCTTTAATTGGTCAAAGATGAAGATTGGATGTAGGTAGATTATGTATACATCTTTGCTCTCTTGTTTATTCTTCAAATTTATATTTTAACTTGTGAAATATGAAACAGATGTTGTCCTTTATATTATAGCTAGAATGCAAAAGAAAAGTGATAGTCATCAGATAAGAAATATCACTCTGCACCCATGACACCTACACAGCCTGGGAAGTTCCAAAGTAATAACAGATTCCTGGTTCTCCAGCTAAGATCTATGCAAGAAAATTAATAAGAAAATGCCTTCATTTCATCATGATGGCATCTGGGAGTTTTAGAACCCTCTAGTCCATTAGTCAGTTTTGTTAATGATTGTGCTCATCCTTTTAATCATGTGAAACACATTGACTGAGCTTCATTTAGTTCAAAGTGCCTTTCAGAAGCCTGAAGAGAAACTGAGTGGTGTGAAACTTAACCTTCCTCACTCCAGATTATATTTGCTCATGTATATTAGCAACATATAGCTAGCTTCATGTGTGATTTATATGTAGATACAATATATCCATAGTTTGTAAGAAAAAACTCTACCCATGTGAATGAATTAAAAATTAAAATTGGAGTGCCTAATGTGTTGCCAGATTGTCTATTTTACATGTGAGTATTTCTAACCTATCTTCCTAGTGATAATTATGGAAAACTTACTGGTATCAACACTTCTTTATTTTCATTATTCTTGCACAAATACTGCATTTACAAAACTATTTCAGCTCTATGAACAACTCTTTTTGCCTGTAATTTAAGAATTTCCAATATCAGACCTCAACAACAGTCTTGGAGGACTGTTTTTTGTTTTCAGACTGACTGCTTTATAATCAACTAAAACAGCAGATTTTGGAATTTTGCCAGCATGAATTTGAAGAGGTCTATTACAGGGAGATTGAAACCTTCCAAAAAACACAAAAGCATTTCTACTAAACATACAATATTATTTTTATATATAATTTTTATATATAAAAAAATTTTCATTATGAGAGCACACTGTGATATATTATGACAAATTTAAACCCTGTATATGGAAACAAAATAAAATAATAATACTTAATACAAGCAGAACTATGGCATCTAATTAAAAAAAAAATCCTGTAGAGCAAAAGATCCTGTAAAGCCTTGTTTCTGCATAACAGTGGAAATGTTTAAGCTGTGTACTTTCAGGAACTTCTTCTTTGCCTGAGATTCTTGCATTTGTAAATATCAATCTTTTAAGAGTTTAACCAAAATTTAACACTGTCTCAATTAAAAAAAACTCCAACATTCTTCTGCTTTGTTTTTGGACACGTTGCATTCATAATGCTTTCAAAACACATCTGACACATACTTATGGTACTGGACTCCCTCATCAAGAAGTAATCAGTGATATTTCCTTATTTCTTTGAGTAACAACACAAAAGGTATCACCATTTCTATAGAATGCTTGTAGAACTTACCCCAAAACCGGAAGGTGAGGAATAGATTCTTATTTTAGTTTGAAAGCATTCAGAACCAAGAGGTCTAAAAGGTTCCCCACCTGACAAGTAAAGAAAACCTTTTGATGGCATTTGAAATCTCCCATCATTGCAGCATTTCTATGATCGGAGACCAGGAAAGAAATCAAGTTGTTCTGGGAGAAACAAACTTCCAAATGGCTGCACAATTTTTCGGTATTTTTTTGTTGTTCAATGTGAAAATATTATTTCCTCTTCCCCCCCACCTCCCCCCTACATATGCCGTACTTTTAAAGTAATTCTAAATACACATATTTTCAATTTACTAGTATCAGAAGTGAACTCGTTTGGTGAGTTTTGGTTGAAAGGACTCTAAGAATAATTTTATAGCAATATAAGTTCTGGTATCTGTTAAACAATAAGTTCTCAGAGTAAAAATTAAAAATATTAAAATTTAAGTGAGCTCTTTATGTCTTCACTGCTGATACATAGAGAATTTCAGTCATCTCTGAAACACAAGTACAAAGTCTCTCTGCTCCTCTCTATTACGCTTGTTTGAATTCTTGAAAATCAATCCATGCTGATAACAGAGAAAATAATTTTTTTACAAAGAAAATGAATAGTTTTGGATAAAAATGCACAAATATATTTCCTCATCAGGCAGAAGACAAAAATTATTTTAATGTGTTTTCAGTAACAATGTTTAGCTTGATGTGATGTTGCTTCTTAAGGGAAAAAATGGTTGTTTTACAATGTTTAACAAACAATGAGTTTACTTTTTTTAATAACGTCACAAAATATTTCTTTTAGTGGACTCCTGTTTAGATATTAGTTGCATTTTAGGCATTTTGAACCTTCAAATGGAAAAAAATTCCCATGTATTCTACCCTGCTGTGAATCTTCTTATTTAAAGATCCTCTTCAATGGTTAACTGTGTAGAAATTACCTACTTTGTGTTCATTGACTAATTAGTCCAGTTCTAATTCAATCCACATTTAGGTAAATTACTTCAGAGAGAGCTGGGTCAAGCTGTTGTGTTTTTCCCAGTGTTTGATGTGATTGTTGTTGTGCATTCAAAGAAATAAACAAAAACTGAAAGTATTTCACCCCTCCTAGGAAATTTACAGTAGTAGTTGTAATTTTATTCATCATTTGTTTCTCGTTATATATTTATATAATTATGCATACATAACATTATTTCTCCTTTAAACCAACCTGTCTTTGACTTGTGCGGGCATTTTACAGTGAACATGCTGATCTTCATGTTGCTGAGATGCCATTGTCTGATTCTCTACTTTTTTCTAAGGTATTTATACATTTTCTTGCCCACATCTTCTCTCTTTAATTCTTGACCGGCCCGCTATTACCATCTCAAAAATGTGTTTAAAATTTTGATGTGGCCTTAGTTTTTTCACAAATCACCAAGAATTTCCTAAGCAGAACTGAGCCAAATTCACACAGTGGTGCCTCACTAAAACATTCCAGTCTATGACACTATTTATCTTAGTTCCAAATAGTTTTGGATACCTCCTACTATGCATGCAGATGTCCGCAGCATGACTGAACTTCCAAGACACAGAGACTCAACAGTCCCACAATATTACAATTGGATTGCTGAAATGCGTATGCATATTAATAACTCCTTTCTGTTACCTGTCAGATAGTTCAGAAGTCAGAATAGATGGATCATTGTCCCGTGGTGAGTAGTGTCCCCTGGGGTTGGTACTGGGGCCGGTACTACGGTTAAGCGTCTTTGTTGACAACATGAACTGTGCACCCTCAGCAAGTTCGCTGATGACACCAAGCTGTGTGGTGCAGTTGGCACACCGGAGGGGAGGGATGCCATCCAGAGGAACCTGGACACGCTTCAGAGGTTGGCTGATGCAAACCTCATGAAGTTCAATGAAGTGAAATGCAGGGTCCTTGTTAAGGAAACTTCCCTCTATAACCATCCAGGAGCCACTCTGGCAGTCATTCTGGCACCACCTGAGCTGGGACTGAAGCCCCTCTGCAGATATACACCCCACACTCACAAGATCAGACCAGGTTTGCTAACCAGCTTGACCTTAGCTTATCCATAGCTGAGTCTCAAATGCCCCTATCCTTAAAATTATTTACTCCTGGTGCCATAACTAAATGATAAAATCACAGAATATCAGCTTGAGCTGGATGCCTCTGGGCACAGACCCTGAACAAAGGAATTCCTGGGCTTTTATACCGTTACAGTCTAAGTACAGTAAAGTCTGGGAGTTGTCGGCTCCTGACACATCACTGAGTGTCCTGTCACCTGGCTGGGCCACAGGTTCCCGTGCCCTTTGTTATGCAAGTAATCAGCAGTTCAAGTCCTCTTTCCTGGGCCTGGTGTCCTGCCCCCAGAGCTCAGCCTGCCACCTGCACTTCAGCTGCACTCTAAGCTACCTGCACGAAATGTATTCCTCAACAGTTCTACACTGGATCATGGCAGTCCCAGACACACCTACAGGTTGGGCAGATAACCGATTGACAGTGGCTCTGTGGAGAAGGACTCAGGAGTGTGTGCTCACAGCCCACAGAGCCCACTGAATCCCTGGCTGCATCAAAAGGAGAATGGCCAGCAGGTCAAAGGAGGTGATTCTCCCCCTTTACTATGTTTTGGTGAGATCCCACCTGGAATGCTGCATACAGTTCTGGTGCTCCCAATATAAGAAGGTCATGGAACTGTTGGAGCAAGTTCAGAGGAAGGACAGGATTGTATTAGAGGACTGGAGCACACCCACTGTGAAGACAGGCTGAGAAAGTTGTGGCTGTTCAGGCTGGAGAAGGTTGCTTGGATAGCTTATGGCAACCTTTCAGGATCTGAAGGTAGCCTACAAGGAAGACAGAGAGGGACTCTTATTAGGGACCGTAGTGATGGGACAAAGAGTAATGGCTACAAGCTGAAAGAAGAGAAATTTATGATAGATATACGAAAGAAATTCTTTATTGTGAGGGTGGTGAGATGCTGAAGCAGATTGCCCAGGTATTCGTGGATACCCTGACCATGGTAATGTTTTGGATAAGGCCTTGAGCAAACTGTTCTAGGGAGATGTCCCTGCCCATGGCAGGGTGGGGGATAGTTGGGGCTTAATGATCTTTAAGTTCCCTTTCGACTTTTAACATTCTATGATTCTCCTTCTGTTATACATCAAAGATACATATATTTCTTAAATACTTCATGTATAAATCCTATTCACACATTATTTGTGTCATGAACTACTGAAGTCCTGTTTCACAGAATATATTGTGGTGAAGTTAGATAATGAAATCCACTTACTAAATATCAGTACTTTTTCCTAAGATCCTTTATCTATTTGTCTGTTTGCTGTAAACTTCTGAAAAAATAAAGGTTTTAGGAACCATAAAGAAACAATTATTTCACCTAATGAACTTAAGAAGCTGAAAATGCTGTAGATAGTCTTCATAAAAAGCCTGTACGTCATTGCACATGTTGTCTTATTATTATCATTTTATCATCTCTATAATTTTTAAGTGAAATTTAGAAGAATAAATATTATTTTTTTAAGGAGATGGAAATCATACTGTCATTCCACAAGTTACTTTTTTCTAATTTTTAATTCTGACACACAAGCAGTCTTTCACAAAGATATAAGAATTATTGTCTTTAGTTTCTATAGAAGCATTTTTTTTTGTTGTTTGTTTCTAGAGGAATATATTGTTAGCTAGAATTACTTCTTGACACTGCTATGGTGTTTTATTAAGCAACAGATGGTTCCTCAAGTTTATCATGTCTGTCCTTCATGATCTATAACAGCAGGCACTCATGGATTTTACTCGAAATTAAAAAACAAACAAACCCCAACAAAAACAAATAAAAAAAAATAAAAAAAAAATTAAGAGAAAGATTATGATGGTAGATTTATGGAGGAAGGGCAGTCTTCAGCATGTGACCAGTCTTTTGTTTCTTTTCTTTTCTTTTTTTTAAAGGTTGTTGTGGCTTTATCTATTCACCTGGAAATAAAGGCTTTCTTTCCATTAGTAAAACAAACAGTGTCACTGACCCTTGCTTTCAAATATTCTGTGAAATATTTGGTGGGAAACAATACTAAATGCATTATGAATATTTATCAGGTGTAATGTACAGTTGATGAATTGTCCCCTTGTTCAGTCTAGTGTTAAACACTCCAACACAGCCCCAGCCAGTATTTTTCAAGAAAGTAGGTATCTTTATTATCTTATTTAATTGCCCATTGCACTACATCTGCCATTAAAACTCTCACTTTTTAATTTTTTGGTGGTGCACCCAGGAGTCTTCTGTATAACTGTTTCATTTATAGAATTTGTTGCAAAAGGTGGCAGAGAGTTTCTGTTTTCAAAACTGAAAATTGCTAGTTTGTAGACATTCATTAATAAAAAATCCTTGTGGTCATCTGAAAGGTGTGTCAGATATTTGTGTAACATCATGGAAGCTATTTTATTGCTGTTTCTGATAAGAGCTCTCTTTCTACCTGGAGGTATTTAAATTTTTTTTTACATACCTCCCAAAATAAAAAGATACCAATAATCACATAAAACTACACTTATCTTTAACACACAGAAAAAAAAAAAACCCAAACCCTAAAATATAATTTATACTGTCAGTAATCAAAAACTCTGCAAGACAGAAGATGTTAACATATAAGTAAGAGGAGAAATAAGTTGTTGTCAATAATTTTAGTTAGGAAGATTTCAATTATCAAGTGTCAATCTGCTTTTATTTATAGACAGGAGCTAGAGAGATTGGCAAGCTTCCACCTAGCTGAAATTATGATTTTCACCTCTGTGATTTATATATAATGCTTTATATTTTCAAATGCTTTATTAATATTGAAAAAACCCCATATTTTGTGAGGCAAATCTACCTACAAGAGTTAATGTTCAAAGAAGAATGTGTGATTTTTTTTTCTGAATAAATATTTTATCAGTTTAGTTGATCATATGGATTTTACCACATATTTTCTATGGCAAAGAGACAAAAAGTAATTTTATAACTTTTCGGACTTTATAGTTCCACATGTGTGTATGAAATTCTACTTTGAGGACTAAACAACAGGTACACAGTACTTCTGATGAGGCCTTTATTTATGTTTTTTATAAACATTCTTTTTCTAACCAATAGGGGTTATTTGGTAGTGACTATATTGCCAGCATGCAAGTGAAGGCATAATCACAGAATGACAGAAAGGGTTGGGTTAAAAGGAACCTTAAATATCATCTAGTTCAACTCCCCTTCCATGAGCAGGGACACTTTCCACTAGATCAGGCTAGTCAGAACCCCATCTAGCCTGGTCTTAACACTTCCAGGGATGGGGAGTCCACAAGTTCTCTGGGTAACCTTTTCCAGTCTCTCACCACCCTATAGTACAAAATTTCTTCCTAATACCTTTTCTAAACTTACCCTCTTTCAGCTTCAAGCTGATACCTATCTAGAAGCTTTTAGAATACATCATCAAATCTGGAACAGCCAGTCACCCTGGCACACAAAATACATGTACTTCTGGAGCAAGTATGTGAGCAAGCAACTGGAGGCCAAAGAGGAACTTAGCTTGTCCTAGACACCTACATTTAGAAGACTGAATCTCCCCTTCACTTGCTATTCTTTTTGAAAAATATTTGTAAAATATTCCACAGTTTAGGAGAAATTCACTTCTTGAGTTAGGCTTACTATCTCACTAAGAGTTACAGCAGTTGCTCAGTAACAGTTTCACAGTTATTTTAGATTGTCATAGTTACTTTATCACCTCATGGTTTATGTAAAACAAGCAAGTGGAGAAAAAATTGGCTCACTACTCAAGTAGAATTTGAATGGAATACTGAATGTGTCCATTTATTGTTGGTAATTAATTTCTTTTAATTCCATATGCAGTGCAGTGGTGTGAGGTACTTTGTAACTCAAAACTATTTTTGGCAACACAGAAGACAACAGGACATAAACTTTTATTGGCTTAGCTGCATATTTCTGCACCTGTGCTCTTGTGTGGACAGGCTATTTGTTTTTGTATGTAAATGTTCTCAGTGACTGGCTAACTTCTATAGAGGGTTATGTATCATTCACATTTAGGCCGCAACATCTTTCTAGCCAGACTGTAGAATGGAGAAGAAAGCAGAATTGCCAAGAGAGGTCTAGGAAGAGATAAGAAGGAGGCAGGCACGTAACAAACAAGTTTTGGAAGAATGATGAAGAAAGTCTGAGTCTTTTATACAGATAATTTTTTTCCATTTTTTCCCAGTGATAGGAACTTTCATCTTCTTTGTAACCACATAAGCATTTAGGAACTACATCTACAACCTAAAAATGGTGAGAAATTAAGCAGGAGTTTTAGGGGTATAGGTGTATACCTTAAAATACTGCATCCCATTACTTTTACAGCATTACAGGAAACTTAAAAAAAAAAAATCAGTAACTTTGCCTTTATAGACTGTTAAAGATATATCACAGATGAGAAAGTTTTAGAAAACCTCTCATCTGAATTAAATAAAAATCTGTTAGAGTGTTACAGTGATTTTGATAGATACGCCATACAGCCAAACACATCAAAACTAATGCTCTACTACTATCATTTGCTCAGAAATTCAAAATTTCAAGGAGATTCCAACATTTCTTAAAACTGTTTGTCTTAAAGAGCAATGTTATCATGTTTTGCTTTCTTTCAGTTTAATCATAAAAATTCCAGTAATTTAATTTCAATATTTTTGATTTGTTAAGCAAGACATCCTTCAAAGGATGAGCTATGAGCATGTAAGATCATTTAGGGGTTTTTCATGTACAGCCTTATGAATTACTCTCATTACATATGAGTGAATACTATGTGTTTTACTGAATTTCTGGAAAAAATAGGCAAATTTGATAATTAAAATTTGCTGGATATGTTGCAACACTAGTGACCAAATACATTTGATATGCAGCATTAATTAACTTAATAACGAGTGAGATGACTGGATTAAAAGAACATGTTTTTAGTGTCCCATGAGGATGTTTGGCCAAGCCATAGATACAGATATTCAAGTCAGGAAGCAAACATGGCAGTCAATATTTGTAAAACTGCAAAACTATATCTTTTATTCCCTAGGTTTCTGCAACACATCTTTACACAAGAATAAAATAACTTTTTTCATTACTTTCTTATTTTTAGTGTCCTCTCACTTCAAATTGAACTGTATTTGATGAACTGTTCATATCTCAAAAGTGAGTGCTTCGATGAAAATCTATGTTAGTGTATTTTCAAAAGTTCCACTGTAAAACCTTGTCAGGCTGCTGGCTAGCTGTAACAAGTGGCTGGGGAGCAAACATAGGCTTTTTTGTTTTAAAGGAAGAAATACTGCCAGTTTTTATTTGGGTTTTTTACACATTCTATTTTACCTATTTGAATCTTTTAACAAGCTACCATTTATATTATCCTGGCTACTATTTTACCTAGTGTTTTATAAAGTGTCAAGGGGACAATTCTGGCAACAGTTATTTAAGTTTTACTCAAAAGCAAAATCCCTATAGATACCCATAATTGAGTCTCATTTCTTCCTGCCAGGACAAGAACCATCAGATGACAGAATGTAATGAATGTATAATCTTCTAAGTTGTGGTTATTCTGTATGTCAAATAAATTTTCACTGTCAATGGAGACCTGTCTGATTTCCTTGCATACTAGTTCAGCCTATTGGTACTGAAGTAGTGGGAGATGAAAAGAAAATAAATGCATAAATAAAAGGGAAATAAGATTTTGTCTCCAAACGCCAATACAAGGAAATTGAATGAGATAATCTAGAGCAAATTGCATTTGCTTAAATATTACTTCGGAGATGAGTTCAGAGCCAATTGTTTAACTCCCTTCCCAGAATACTCTGATTGAATTATTTGATCATCCAGTTACCAATGTCAAAGAAAGAAAAAATTGCTAATTTGGGTTTTTGCAGAATATGAGGGTTTTGTCATTTGCGGGGTCCACCTTGGAATTAAAAAGGGGGAAAGATATAGTGTTTGATTGTATTGCTGTTTTGATACTGTTATTTCAAGACAGGAGAAAGTAAGTTATCTTCTATAATATGTTTTGATACAACAGTGGTTTCCCACTTTCGCCAGGCTTCTCCCCTAGCAGGGCAGCATGAGAACTAAAACAACTCTCTTTTCCACTGTTTGAGGAAACAGCTTTGGCAGAGATTCCTCCATTCCCAAGCACACCTTCTAATAATAACCTGATGGCTAGGAAATTCTATAAAGAGATAAAAATGTTAATTTCAATAAATTTCAATCTTTCCCTGTGCTCACATTTCCTGTTTTGTTGTTGAGTGGGTGAGATGATATGTTGTGGGAAACCAGTGTCATCTTAGCTATTTCCTTTCATTAAAAATTTTGAAAGATAATCAGAACCTGGCCCCCATTGTTTCAGATTAATTATGTAATTTTCTTGATTGGATTTAAATTAGGTTTCTCCCAAAAAATCACTGAATACCTCAACACAGGCACTTCCCTCAGTATTTCTTGCTCAAATTGTAACTCACCTCAGTAGCTTTGTGGCTTTTTGAGATTCTCTGCTAATTTACTGAATGATTCATATGACTGTATAGGATGAATGCATATAAAAGAGGGAGAAGAGATAAAAAACCTAAATCCTGCATTGTTCAGTGTATTAAAAGCTCCTTTAGATTTAACTTTTGTTACTGTTATTTAGCAAATTCTAGACTGAAAAAATTTAGGAGATGCTGCTGGCAAAGATTTAAGTATGCTGGGAATTAGACGTGAACAGGAGTTTTTCAAATCTCAGTTTTATGTGTAAGGACTTTAACAGAAATTGACCTCCAAAACTGGGGGAGATCTAGCCCCCAGCTATATTTTAAATTCTGAATCTATTCACACTTTATTAACACAACATATAATTATGTCTGCCAAACAGTCTTTTAGGGTACAATGCTGAGCTACTGGTTTTGGAAAAATTGGAAGTTACACTTGTGTGTGATGGGCAATTTTTTTCCAATTATTTTATTTATTAATATGTTACTTCTGTGTTGGAACTTAGTGCTACAATGTCATCATCACTATGATTGAAAGTTTAATTGGTTTTAGAACAACCAATTTTTTTTAATGATTTTTTTATTGCCACATAAATCTAAATGATGGTAACAGTAACAACAACTTTAATAGCAATAACGCACAGGAACTCTAGTTTTGCAAGTCATGGCAAAATACCTTTACATCTATTAGAAGTTTTTAAAAAAGATATTTATTTGATAAGCATGAATATAAATTTATTCTGAATTTTAAATGAAAAAAGCCTTATACATGAAATTTTAAAAGCCTTTTATAGAAGTCAGAACCATGCAACAAAATGCAGTTCAATAGATTTGCCCTTATTTTTGCAAGGTAATTTATTTGATGGTACCACAACTTTGACAAGCATTCTGGCAAGAACTGGGAGATTCACACCCTTACAGACTTTCCTGTCAACATGCTTAAGTTTCAAAGCATCTGTCAGTATCAAGCATTAGTTCATAAATGCATAGTAATTGAGAATGTTTAATATTCATTAACTGAGTAAAGTGACATTCATCTACCAAGATGCTGTCTAAAACTTAAGCACATAATGTAAGCTATTTTTCTGGATGTCCTCTAAAGTCAGTGGAAAGGGGCATCTTGCAGAAGGCAACTTTTACTCTCAATGAAAGTGACAAAGTGAGGAGGGTTGAATCACTTTCTACAGGAGGTTCTGTAGGTAATTGAATTACTGGTGTGCACTACCAGTGTAACTTCTATATAGCTATAAGCGAGATTAATCCCTTTATCAATTACACATTATTTCACTATTACGTACATTAAAGACACGGCAGATATCTGACTTAAAAAAATCAGTCTTTCCACATATATATTTCCACAGCATTTTCTCAACATTATCTTTTTCATTAACACTTCTGCTGACAAATCTGACTGTTCTCAGAGTATTTAAGGATATTTTACAAACAAATGGTGCATCTCTATTCATCGTCAAATATTATGCATTGTGTGTAATTAAATGAAAGGTATCCCAATGCCCAATAAAAGACAAGGTATTCATATAAATACAGAGAATATGCAGGAGTACTGTAAAGAAATTTTTTTAATATAGGACTATAAACTTCTGTGTCTCTGAAAATGAACAAATTACAAATCCTATGGATTTAGGAATAAACTTTCCCAAGAATTAGCTTTTTCACTCTTTTTTTTTTCTTTCCAGTTATATTATGCCATCTTTGCTTCCTGCATGTTACCTTGTACCTTCCTCTGCAACACTTGCCGTAAGTAATCAAAACTCAAAAATAATGATGTGGTTTTCCTTTGTCTGTATTTTTTTTTCCACACCACTGGGACATACATTGATCAATGACATGTCCAGAGAAGGGTAACAAAGCCGGTGAAGAGTCTGGAGCACAGGCCTTAAGAGGACCAGCTGTGGGGGCTGGGGCTATTTAGCCTGGAGAAAAGCAGGCTGAGGGGTGACTTTATTGCTCTCTACACCTACTTGAAAAGGAGGGGTCAGTCTCTTTTCCCAGGTAACAGCTGACAGGATGACAGACCTCAAGTTGCACCAGTGGGGAGGGTTAGCCTACCTATTAAGAAAAAAATATCTTCACCAAAAGAGCTGTCAAATATTGAAACAGACTGCCCAGGGAACTGGTGGAGTCTGTGCCTGCATAGAGTTTTTACCCTTTCTTAGCAACATTTTCCCCAAGGCACTGTAGTCTTGGCTGAGGGACTCAGATGTGCCCTGCAATGGTGGATGATGTTAGATCGGTGAATGATGTTAATGAGCTTCTTGTGTTAGAGAAGGCATGCAATTTTACAGAATAGTTTTTCATTTTAAGCCAACTTTCTATCATATTATATGGAAAACTCTTTATCAGGACTCTGCTGTTTTCTAAGTTTATTTAACCTGGTTTGCATTCAGAATTCTCACAAAATATTGTTATCCTTTGTAGGCTTCTGCAAGCCATATTTTTTAACTTATAAATAATTATAGTAATGCACAGACTTTGAAAAGCAATACTGTAATAATTGTAATTTGACATTTTTGTAACTTATCTCCAAACATGAATAAAACATTCAAATATGTTATAAAAATAAACTCACCACTTCCCAGACATTCAGAATGTGGAGACAAAAGTTAAAATACCAACCTGGTTATGTTGCATAATTATGACTGAAGCTGCTTAATGTTGAAATATACTTTGAATTGTTGCATTTCCAGACATTTATTTTGAAAATGCTGAAGTTCAGTTTTGGTAGGCATAAATAAAAATCAAACACCTTTGAAGATACTATTTACTGTGCACCTTAATTCCTGAAATCAGCAGGCATACAGTTTAGACCTGTGAACATATCCTCACAGAATTTAATGACTTTACACATGGAGGAGAAAATGTATAAATACTATTGTACAGTTATTTTTATATGATTCTTTGAGTAGGGCTTTACGTGGGCTTTCAACCCATGTCTCCCTAATTCTGCCAACATTATTGAGGACCCAAACCCCAAATGGCTGAATGACAGGATTTAGAAAAGGGTTTAGGATGTGCTACTCCTATCAACTCTTAGAATCTATGAGTAAGTGGAAAGGAAAATGTTTCCCCAGATGTTACACATGCAACAGCTCAGGCATTTCATTAGCTGCTACTATTTTGTGGCATTGCTAAAGCATCTATAAAGTCATAACCAGGACAAAAAGTAAACCTAAACCAAATATATTTCTTTTTAATCTAAAAACAAAACAAATGTGTATGTTGAAAATCATTTATTAAATATATCTGGCAAAGCCGCTGGAACAAATTTAGCCTAAATTAATTCAGGAAAATAAAAGAACAAGAAAAAAGAAACTACTGTATTTTCTGAGCATATTAGATTTCATTTACACTAATAAAAAATGTGTAGTGGAAATAGATGTATACACTTTAAAACTTGCATTGTTTTAACCAGTTTGTAGTCTTTGCATTTTTTAATGAATGAATATTTAAATCTTCTCATCAGAGACTGTGGAAAACATCTAAAACGGGCAATTAATCCTTTTTAATCCTTAAAAACACATGGCAATATGATATTAGAAACACATGGTAATGTGTTTTAATATCACACCAATCAATAAAACCGTGCTAATATAATTCCAAGTAAGATTAATTCTCTTTTATTATAGGAAAAAAATTTAAAGGGTTTGTTCATATACTTTAGAACACCATTTTACAACATATTTTAATTTCCATGATGAAAGGTAGACAAACAATAACTGCTGTTCTTGAATCATGCCTTTGAAGTATACACATGAAAGAAACCACAGAGAAGAAAGATCACTTTTTTCTGTTTGCTGATCTCAGAATACCTAAAATTGCACACACACACAAAAAATTTGTATCCTTTTGTTTTAATAATCTTATCAATAAGATAGGAATAAAACAAATAAATAGGCAAAGTCATAGCTTTAGAAATGGGAAAGACAAAAATGGACTTCAAAAATGTAAAAAAATCTCCTGTAAGATGAGGTCTAGTATATGCTCTTATAGACTTTGTATTTCTCAGGAATTAGTCTTGCAAAGTGAAACAGGAATTTACAGTTTGTCATGGGAATATTCTGAATGCTATTACCCACCTACATATTTATAGAAAGTAAAATTGT
The DNA here is from genome assembly GCA_013397975.1 of Machaerirhynchus nigripectus. Taxonomy (NCBI): domain Eukaryota; kingdom Metazoa; phylum Chordata; class Aves; order Passeriformes; family Dicruridae; genus Machaerirhynchus; species Machaerirhynchus nigripectus. The sequence goes on along the minus strand of VZRQ01004167.1, from coordinate 96,688 downwards.
ATCACATAAACTTTTTCAACCCTACAAAAATGACAGACTATGCCTACGAGATCACAGAATCACAGAATATGCTGAGTTGGAAGGGACCCACAAGGATCACTGAGTCCAGCTCCCGGCCCTGCACAGCACCATCCCCAAGAGTCACACCCCGTGCCTGAGCTCATTGTCCAAATGCTTCTTGAACTCTGTCAGGCTGGTGCTGTGACCACTTCCCTGGGGAGCCTGTTCCAGCCTGCCCAAACACCCTCTGGGTGAAGAGCCTTTTTCCAATATCCAACCTAAACCTCCCCTGACACAGCTTCAGGCCACTCCCTTGGGTCCTGTCACTGGTCACCAGACAGAAGAGATCAGTGTTTGCCCCTCCTCTTCCCCTCAAGAGGAAGTTCTAATGTTTTAATGCAGAATTCATTTGTATATATAAATCAACAAGATTGTGGGTAGTCTAGACTGAAAAACTAAAGTGTTTAACAAATGGATGTTGAAATCTTTGTCAGAAATTAAGATAAATGGATGAGCATACATAGTTTAATGTAGGAAACATTATTTAATTTTACCCACCTTGAATTGCTCATAATAAACATTTCAGGTTGTGAATCTTACTTAAATCTGTCAGTTATAACAAATATGTTTGTTTAAGCCTAAGCACTTTGCACAATAACTACTCACAGTCTAGTTGTACTTTTAAATATGTTGCTCTAGGCTACTTTGCTGCTGGGTTGAAATTTAATCTGTGGTTTTACCAGAGATATTAATTATTTGACACTATGGTTTTTTCCTTGCTCACCTCAAAATGCTTTCTGAAAAAAAGCCGAAGATGTCTAGTAAAATACTTTTAATTGGAACACAGAATATTAGAAACTGTACATATCCATATATACTCAGTTTCACTGCCACACATACACCAAGCATGGCTTAAAATTTCTGTAGTAATTTGATTTTAATTTATCTAAACTACATTTTTAATATGGCAGAGTAAGACAACACCTATACTAGTTTTCTCTGGCAAAGAGTTAATTTTCTTCATAGTAGCATGTATGGGACTATGTTTTGGATGTGTGATTGTGAAGCATTTTTCATAGCACAGGAATGCTTTATTCACTGCTGAGCAGTGCTTACACAGCCTCAAGGACTTCTCTGCCTCTCTTCCCACTCGACCAGTGAGGAGGCTGGGGGTGCACAAGAAGCTGGGAGGGGACACAACAAGAATAGTTGACCCCCGCTGACCAAGGGGATATTCCAGACCAGATGATGTTATGCTTAGCATGATAAATTGGGAGGAAAGGAAGGCGGGAGGTTTGGAGGAAAGATGTTTGTCTTCCAAAGTCACCATTACGTGTGATAGAGCACTGCTTTCCTAGAGATGGCTGAACACTTGCCTGACCATGGGAATTAGTGAACAAAGTCAGTTTTGCTTTGTTTGGGCATGCTGTATCTATTAAACTCTCTTTATCTCAAACCATTTATTTTCTCACCTTCACCCTTTTGATTCTCCCCTCCTACCACTGGGGCAGAATAAGCAATCAGCTGTCTGGGGCTTAGTTCCCAGCTGGGGCTAAACCATGATAACACCTTATACGTGAAATCAGGAATTTATTGCCCGTCTAATTTAAAAAAAAATCAACTGTGCAATTGAAATGTAGCAAATTATTGATACTGTTAGTCCAGATATAGTAAATCAGTACTGGCAGTCCACAGTCAACTTACTTTGATACAAATAAAAAACCAAATTACCAGCAATGATGCAAATAAAATTGTTATGCAAGAAAAATCTTAATCTGGTGTTATGCCCACTCTCTCATTATTTGCCTAATCCCAAACCTGATAGGTTTAGCTACACTAAAAGGAATATCAGTTTGGCACCATCCTTGAGCTCTTCCTCAAGAGGAGTGTCATGTTAGTGGGGGGATTTACTATATTATTTTTGTCAGCAGAGGCACAGTTTCAGTGCTGTGGGTCTTAGGGGTTGATTGGTTTGGGTACTGGTGATTTTTTTTTAATATTCTGGCTGAGTTTTGTTGGGGTCATTTCTGTGTCTTTTCTAAATTTCTTTGCGCTTTTTCTTTCTTCATCACCCTGCAACCTGGTGCGTGCAGAAATATTAGATGCTTTGAATTTTCCCTTTTCATAATCCCTGAAATGATTTCTCACCCAATTCCTTCATCTGTGAGCAGTGTTGAGTTGTTGGCAGCCCTGTGACTTCCCATACCATCCTACGCTCAGATACTTGAAACCTCTGTCCCATGCCTGTACTCCTTTATTCAGCATCATTATTCGAGGGTTACAGGTAGGTCATTCTACACAGCCTAACTACTTGCATTTTTGCATTTATATCAGAATTATTAACAAGAAGTGTGAGGGCACCCAATTATAGAAAGCTAAGCAAAAAGTAGACAAATTAGACAAATTATGTTTTAGCCACCTGGTCATTAGACAACTGTTACAACAAAGAAAGCTAAAACAAACTTCAAACAAGCCAACACAAGTTCAGACAGAGCTTGGCAAATCCAGAATTCTGGCATATGCTAATAAAAACCCTGTCAATTGATACTAATAGAGACAGTATTATACTTATCAGGCTGTAGGGCTACACCCTGTAACTCCTTCCTTGTGCTTTTTAAGAACCCCTTCCATCATTTGCCTGATGAATTAAAATTGCTTATGAATGAAAGTTGCATCTAGTATACAGCTTTATACTTTTTAGTTTTATACCATCTATTATAAGGAAAGATATGGATGTTATTTTTTTCTCTGTTGATCACTCAAGCAGTAATGGATTTTCTTTTCAGAAATTGTTCATTATATTAGACAGGATGCTAATTTTTGTTGCTGGAGGATATAAAGATATGCAGCCCAGTCAATCCAAATTCACAGTGAAGCCATGGTACCTTAAAATGTCATTGGAGAACTTGGGAACATGGCAGTTTCTCATGTTAGTAGTCTGTCTTGGGAGGCTTAATCTGCCTCAATTCTTTAAAAACACTGACCATGGTTCTTCCAAGAAAAGGTCCATGTTCTTTTTTAACCCTAAGAAAGCCTAAAAATTGCCAGCAACCAGTAAAAATTTGATGAGAAAATAAGTTAAAGCAGAATGGATGTGCACAAGTGACTTTCACTTTTAAATAAAAATATGATTTCTATTAAGATTTGATGACTGCTCCATACTATATGAAACTGATTGTACCTGACACCAGCAAATAGTTTTACATGACAGGGGTTGGTGCTAGTTTAAAACAATAATAGTAGGACTTGCAGAGATCGGGAAAAAAATGATGAATCTGTAATTTCACCGAATCAGTTCTGGCAACTGGCCCACATCTAAAGTAATTTTTAAAGCGAAAACGTAAATCAATGTATGGATTAACCAGCTTTTATCTGTGATGCAGTGAACAGCACGCTTCAAAGTATTTGGGAAAAATATGTGACAGGATACAGTCAGAAAGACATTACTAGAGTGTAATGTCTCTGTCTTCCAGGCATGCATACAAAATTCTGAGCAGTGAACTGAGTGAGAAATATCGAAAGAAAGGTAGCAGTCTTGATATATGAGTCCAAATAAATGTGTAAGTAATATGGGCATTGTCCTGGTCTCTCATGACTACCATGGCCTCAAAAGTCTGAGCATTTCTACTCTTCAGTCACCTCACCTAATATGCAGATATATTGAGAAATATAATGGCAAAAGCAAAAACCTTTCTAAGATCTGCAAAGCCTGCTCAAGAAGCTGAGTAAATACTTGGATCATAGTGATGATGCCAGCTTCATTTTGCCATAGTTACATTTATCAATATGTTGTGTAGTTATTTCAATAGTATTTCCTTCTCAGCCATCTCTCATTCCCCTAGATTCAATTCTGTAAAAAGAGATAAAAGGGCAAGACAGCACTTTTCAATTTTTTTCACATTTCGGTTATTCATAAGATAGCAAAACTGATACATCTACATAAATAAATATATTCTTCCTAAATATATAAGTACAAGATACTTAGAGAAACTCAGTGAGAGAGAATGTAAGAAGTGGAGGAGAAGGAAAAAAACAACTCCAAAGACGAAAAAATCATTATGGCATTAAACTCAGTATATGGTTCTCTCCTGAGTACAGCTGAGATTTGCTTACCTAGTGGATAAATTTTAATTGTTATTACTGAATCTATTCTTTCTGACCGAAGATGTCACATCACTATGTGGCTCAAGCTATGCTTGCTAAGTTATTCTGGCATTAATCACATTTATTGTTTGCAGGACCACATTTCTCTTATTTATGGGCACTACCCTTGGGAATGCAGGTCACTGTTATCTAACAGCAGAATCTACAGCTGCTCTTGCTGACTTCAATTTGAGTCTTACTTCTTCAACAGAGGTCATATAGAAGCAATTGAAGTTAATTTTATGAGACATCTGTTATATTTGTGGTTATACTCATTCTTCAAGATTGCTCTCTGAAGTAGCAGTTACTAAAAAAAAACAGGCACCATAAGAGAAAAGAAAACTAACAAACAAAAGACAATATCAGAAGTTATCTGATGACCTCTATACAATATGACAAAGTAGGAAATTATTTTAAATGAAGAATCCCATAATTTGGGGCATGAAATATATATGTGAAAGGCACAACTCTGAAACAGTTCACCCTTGCAAATCTGGAAGAATCCACTGGCTGTTAAAGTGTTGCAATACCAAAAAATAGAATTGTCAGATACCTAAACAATATATCTACAACTAGAATGTTTTTTTCCAAATTCCTATACAATTTCAGTTTATATTAGAGGATTGTAAATTTATGCTTGGAAAACAAAATAAATGAAATTCTGAATATTTAGAGGTTTGGGGTTTTTTCATGGCTTTTAAATTAATATAATGACTTTGTCTTAATTGCTAAAAATATAGAAATAAGCAAGAAAAAAAAATATATACTCATTACAAAGAAAATGGTCCTCTGAATGTGAGCATCCAGATTCAAAGATTTCTTTCTCCTAAAATGTAGGTGTCTGCTTTGAGTTTGCAATCCAAGACCGCTGGTATAGCCAATAGACATTTCTCAATGCAAATTTCTCTCACCCTGATGCACCATCTTTGTTTATGAAAGTAACTCATACATCAGAATTCCCATCTTCTTTCCAGTGCAAATGCCTAAGATGAAAATCCCAGCCAAATTTTTGTCAATTCCATCAATGTACAAATAAGCAATAAGACATTTTGATCTTGAGGTAGTAGCAGTTGATGAATAATATGGTCCCAGAAGACAAACTCAGAGGGACAACTGAGTGTGGTGCGGTATTGTTTCAAAATAAGGATTTCAGGAATTAGTACATTTAGTTTTTAAAGATTTTTCTTTCCTTAGGGCTATTTACTGAATTCTTCTTAAGATGTGTAAATTTTGCTGGGTCTATTTTCTTTCTTATGCATGTTGCTACCATTAGATTTTTCTTCCTTAACAAAATTGCACTCCAAGATTTTTTAAGGTTTTTATTTATAAATGTCTTCCTTTCCTCTTCCCCACATCATTTTCCCCCCTAGATATTCTACGTATAAAACTGTCTGCACACTGGTTTTTATTTTTATTTTCCCATGAAATTTTTTGGAGGGCTAACAAAACACGTGGCTGTCTGTCAAAACAGTCTTCTAGGATATATATGAATGATTTTTTGGATGGTATCAGTAAAAATACCATTAAGCTTAAAAAAAAACCATAACAATTGCCACAAAATTTTCTCTTTTGGTTAGTAGTGCCAGATATCAACTTTTATATGTATTTGATTATTTCAGTTTCTTCATAGAAAACAAGTCTTGTAATTTTTCTCAACACTTCTATATGGAACAGGCCAACTGGAAAATGAGCCTACACAGCCCCCTTTTCCAGCCTTCTTTATCCCATAATCAGAATTTTCCTGGGAGTACAAAATGCAAAAAATCCTAATTGGACCAGCCTTAATGCAATGTCACATCCCTACTATTGCTCAGATTGGTTCTGCTACACTTATCCCTTCCTGACATGCCTTTGTCAATACAGATGAGCTTTCTTTGTAGGTATCTGGTATTTTGAGCTGGAGACCAAATTACTGTTTAGTCTAGATCTAATTGTCTTATGCTAGTACTCCTTCACATTTCTTTTAACTTTTAACATTAGCTTAGCTTCAAATAGTTCATTGCTCCTTTAGTAAATTTCGTAGGTAGTATTACTCCTATTTTCACATCTTGCTCAAGCACCAGGTGAAAATATGTATTTGAAAAACTATGTTGCTGACAAGGAACATTTTGAACATGTTGGTTTTGGCTTGTTTGGGTTTGTTTGGGTTTGCTTTTTTTTTCAGTTTCAGACTTCTGAAATTCTAAATGGTGCTGCTTCAAGTTGAACCTATGAATTATAGTTCATTGCTTCATTATTTAGTTACCTGATAAATACCTGATAAATATTTTGGACAAACCTAAATTTTAGACACCACCTACACTAAGGAACATATTCTTTCATAGAATCGTAGAATATATTGAGCTGGAACGGACCCACAAGGATCATTGGGTCCAACTCCTGGTCCTTCACAGGACCACTTTAAGGATCAAACCATATGCCTGAAAGTGTTGTCCAAATGCTTCTTGAACTCTCTCAGGCTTGGCACTGTGACCAAGACTCCCTAGGGAACCTGTTCCAGTGCCCAACCACCATCTGGGTGAAGAACCTTTTCCTAATATCCAACATAAATCTTCCTTGACACAGCTTCATGCCATTCCCTCAGGTCCTGTCACTGGTCACCGGAGAGAAGAGATCAATATCTGAGATTTGAATATACGTTACCTGCATTTCATATATCAGTTGTATGTTCACCCAGCATTACATATGGAATCATTCCGGTAAAGTATTTCCACATCCTGAGGATGCATCTGCATGTATCTCTTGCATCCACATCAGCTGTTTGCCAAGAAGTACTTTAACTGCCAGGAGATTCTGCTTTACCTGTTTAATGTTTTTTATAATGTCACCCATCTTGTTAGGACCAAAATAAATTTAGAAATATGTGTACTGTACAAACTGCAGTTGATCATGTAAGAAGTATGATTATGACTGTGACTGTATTATTAGTTCTTCCTGAATGAAGGAAAAGTTATGAACACTTTTTTTCAGGTTGTATGGAGATTAACATTACAATTCTGGGCAACAGTGACAAAGAACAGAAGACTATCTCTCCCAAGTCATCCACAGGTCCGTCTAGCTCATGACACCACAAGGACATTTGGGAAGGATGTAAAAAAGGGGCAATAAGGAAAGCTACTTCCTTTAACCATTTATGGAGATTGTGTTAACAGTGAAGTTACGCAATTACTATATAATTACTGCATAATTACTCAGCTAACTGCGTAAGTGCTCAGCTGATGAGATAAACCAATGTCATATTTCATAGGAAGAGTAATCAGTGGGTAGATGGTGTATTTACATCTTCGTCTCAAAAATATCTGGGAAAAGAGAGATAAATGTCATAAATACAGAATGCTCTGACTTTCAGAGGGGAGATTACAGTCGAAGTGCTTTCCATTTGAGTTCCATTCAGATTCCAAAACACAAGTTTCACCTAATTTACTACTGCTTACGATACGAGCATGTATAAGAACTGTACAGCCTTTATATCTTCCTTTTCTATTTTATGCTGTAGGTAAATCCCTGGACTATCATAGACTCATCATTTTCTTTACTCTTTAATATCGCCTCCTCTTCCAATGACTTTCCAAATTGGTTAAATTTCTAATATAAAGAAATTAAGACAACAATTATCCCTTTCTCATATATGTACAAGGAACAGTAATCACAGTCATTCACATGAAAAGATAATTATTGTTCCTGCATTCAATCCAATTTTTCTCTACTTTGTCCCACTCATATTCTGCTAACAGTGTTTTAAGATCCCTATCAGGCTTCTTCAATGTTTCCTTTTTGAATAATCTTTTTTTTTTCCCCTTCTTTAACAGTCTACTCTGCTTATATCCTTCCATCTGCAGTTACCATGAAGGTATTAGAAGCTGTTTAACTACTGCCATTTGGAACAACATTCCCTTTCTTCTCTGCTTCATCAGCTTGCCATCGCATTTTACATTTCAAACATATCTTTTCTCCATTTACTGTATTTCTAATTTTTTTTCTTGCTCTAAAACGACTCTTCTCTTTAGATTTATAAATGAACTCTGAAAAACTGGATATGAAAAGAGAGTCATAATCTTATAACATGCTAAATGTTCAGAAGAATTTGTAAGACTATCCACTATCACAGGTTCTGTTTGTTGGTTTTAATTACATACATAATTTCAATGTGCTAAAATAAAGGCAACTGAAGAAAAGCCATACAGACATTATGGTCTCAGTTCAGTCGCCCATGTATTTCATACCAAATGTCATTTGAGATGTCCTATATTATCCCACCTGGCTTCCAGCTGCCACTTCAGAAAGGTTTCTGTCTCCACAATCATATGTGCCAACTGTCTCTGAACCATTTAGAAAACCTCAGATGTGTCAAAAATACTGTATTCAGGCAGCTGAACTAACTGCCAAAAATCCTATACTGAACTGATTCATAGATTTTTCTGAATGTCCCAAATAGATCCATGGTGGCTAAAATGATAGTTAAGATCCCTGCTTCATATGAAGACTTTTCGAGGTGAGCTTCTTACCAGCATAAATCCGGAACTGAGTCAGACTCATGACAGAGCTTGTACAACTAAGAATTATTTGTAATTTTGGAGAAAAAAAAGAAAAAAACAGAAAAATAAGGGAACTAGGTGAATTAGTTCCAAAGCTACAAGGTAGCCTTGACTCATTTTCCCATATTTAGTTACCTGATGGCTTTTCCAATACCATTATTATGTCCTGAGCTTCAGCTAGTGCTATGTCAGGCCACAGGTCTCTTCCATGTTCTCATCTATCTGACATACAGGTGTCTTAGGCTAGGGAGCTTTAAATTACTTCCATGTGTCTATTTATGTTTATAAATCAATTTTAATGACATCTAGACATCGAATTTAGAAGTAAAATACTGGAAAATAACCCCCTTTGATTTGTTCATAAGAAGTATGCTTTTATACTAGCCTAAATCTGCCTGAGTAATGAACGATTAGAATTTAGGAGAGTGCTGGGGTAGAAGTATTAATGAAAATATTTCCTGCTCAGTAGCTTTAAAAATAAAAATTTTGTGTTGCTTGCAGGAAAGGTAGACTTTACGTGTTCAAATTGAGGCATTAATGGTAGAGGGAGATACTGGAATGCCTTGTAGAGTGAAAAACCATAGGAAACTAATAATAGCTGTGGATCAGACTGCAGGAATTTCTGGTGTATGTAAAATGTAAAATGAACAACAACTGAAGGATTATAGTGACTTAAATTTCTGTTCTTTAATGAAATTAAAAAGACCCCCACTGTTTTCCTTTTTAATATGTAGCTATATATTTCAGATTTGGAAGTTTATTTCCTGCAGAAAATTTATAATAAAAAGAGTCCAAAATGAGGTGTTTCTTACAGACAACTCACATTTTAATACAGAGACAACTTATTAAAACCAAATGTAGCACTTATGTAAGAAATAGTATCTTTATTAATTTAAACAGCAGTAATTGTAGATACATTCATATATTAATTTTAACTGGTTTTTTATTTTTTTTCTCTAATACTTTGACATTTTAATTTTTATTTATAGTGTCTCTCAGTTTCATTATTGTGAGGCTTTTTCCTTTGAAAAGTTTTTTGTTCCCAAGCTTACTATCCTTACTAGATCACACTCCATAATTGCATTCCTTCTGTTAAGGCCTTTTATTCCAAATTGTCTTCTTTTGATGTCTTCTTCTCCAGAGTTTGTCTCGTGCTTCTGGTCTTTTCTGATGTAGCTCAAATGTTAACATTACACCTAAAAAGAGTGGTTTAATCCTTAAAACTAGCAGAGGAAAACAGGGCATATCTGTGGTTAAAATTAGAAAATTATACTGTTTGGTGTAGGTGAAATAAATAAAATCATTGAAGTCCTAATTTTTCTCCAACTACTGCTATATTTTTCTTTCTAATTGCTGCATGTCCCTCTTTGTATTTAGACTCTGTGATAAACAGTACAAATAATATCATGCCCAAATTGAAATTTTCTTTCACATCTGTCAATTCATCAAGAAAAAAAACCTAACACATTTCTTTCTTAGAGAAAGTGTCAGATATGTAGATATAAAGCATTATCCTACAGTTAGTTTTAAAAAATAGTTTACACACAAGGTCATATACCCTACTTCTGAAAAAAAACATGTTCTTACACTACGGCTTACGCTATAGCAAGCTAATATTCCCATCGTTTTACACGTTCACTCCTAATTCCTTTATCAGTATTTCTCATCTTAGCCCTTCTTTAGGTAAACTGTACATTTAGCAGTAAACAGAGTAGAAAATATGATACTAATGCAAAAGCTTTTGCTAATGGCATGATTTGCTCTCAGTCTGATTATATTCTGAATAATAACCACAGCTAATTTAAACTTAATGCACAAGCAATTTCTTAGAATATCCATTCCGACAGCTTCAGAAAGACAATGATGCCAATGCTGAGTTAAGGAAGTGAAGCACAGATTTTCACCCCACTAAGCAAAGATAAAAATTCTTTCATGAGATATTGCAATGCTGAAAATAAAAAGTTATTCATTACTCGCCAAACATACAAACACTTCAAGGATTCGTTGTAATTTTAGAATCTTGTTCTATTAAAAGCACTTATGCATAGATATCTACATTGGTAAAGCTATGTTTTTTGTGTACTTGAAATTGCAAAAATTGTGTGATATATGTACTTGGAAAAAGCCATCATTTGTCTCAAAGTTAAAAAAAAAGAAAATCAGGGAGCATGAAAACTATTGAAACAGAAATCAGTTGTTAAATGATCACGTACTACACTAAATTGAGCTTGTTATAGAAAAATAAATTCGTATTTTAAGATTTTGCTTTGTGTTATTCTTATTACTTACTGTTTCAACCATGAGCTTTTAGGATTAAATGTTGGCCATTCTGAATCTTAACATAACAGAAGTCGAGTTGTGTTGCTGAATTCAATAAAACTAGAATTTCAAAGCAAGAGTAATTGAGAAGTATATGTAGTAAATCAATACAGGAAACCATATTTTTTTCATTAACTTTTGCTGTTAAGTTCATCTAGAAAAAATATCATCACAAAAAGTATCGTTCTGAATATTCTGTCCAGTTTTATTTAAAAAGGAATAGATGGTATTAAAATTAGTCCATATGTTTCTGATTAGGGGCATGATGAAGAGCACCAGCAAGCAGGGACTTAGCAGGTAGGATGAAAGAAGAAATTATTTATTATGAGGGCACTGAGACAGTGGAAAAATTGCCCAGAGAATCTGTAAATACTCCATACCTGAAAAGATTCAAGATCAGGTAGGACCCGAATTTGAGAACCTAACTTAGTGGAAGATGTACCAACCCACAGCAGGAGCATTGGAACTAGATGATCTTTAAAAGACCCTTCCAACCCAAACAATTTTATGACTGTGGTCTGATTCTGTGAAAATTATTTGCTATTTGAAAACAAGGCCAGTTTTCTGCTTCAGCTGCTTCCTGATAAAGTGCTTCACAAGTTGGGTGATTAGGCAATGCCAGACACTTATTCAAAAACTGTAAGGGACCGTTGTGGACTGACGATGAGAGTGGCAACCAGGATAAGCAAACCAAACTTTGACATTAAATGCACAAGAAGACATGGAAGAGACCCTAGAGGAGCTGCTCAGACAGCATGGGACTGCTAGAGAGAGACAGTAAAACAAAACAAATTACTAGCAGTAGAGTACAGTTCCTAGCACTAGCTGGACAGTGTGTCTCTGCAAATTAGAGAGCTCATCCCAAATGAGGGTCCTGAGGGAGGACTTTTATCTGTTCAGGTTTCTGACTGCAGGAAGCGTCTTGTGCTTCTCTTTGTGTCTGGGACACCAGCTCCTAAACAGGAACAGACACCTTTCAGAGCTGAAGTGACACAGGCTAAGAGCAATTTCATGCATTCATTCACACAGTAAATCATAACAGACGGAACCGTGATATTCTGTCTCATAAGAAACACCTTCAGCTCTTGCATCTGAGATTCATGTGACTATTGAACTGAACCCTTACAACCATACACACACACCCACACACACACACACACATATATATATGCATATATTTATACATATCACAGGCTTCAAATAGAAAAAAAGTATTAATCATATAGTGATAAAACTATGACTTAGAAGGCTCTTTCTTGAAAGCAAAGAAATGAGAATGCAGGTTGTTTTGAGCTCAGATTTTCAAGTTACCACCTCTTTTTCTTTCATGACCAAAACTACAGTGTGAAGTATGTAGAAAAGAATTCTATTTGGTCCAAAATCAGTACCTGAATGCAAACTAAAAGCCAATAAAAATAATTAGCCATATAAAGCTATTTTTCTGTTCTTGGTTTTCTTCTTTCAAAAATTTCCACAACCTTTCATTTCCACTATTTCATTAAGTAAAAGCATTCCAAAGTAAAGTATATAAAAAGAATATGATGGCAAATGAAATACTATGTTGATGGCTGCCTCTGAAGGAATCTGTATTGTTCTCTTTCTATTCAGTGACAATTGGAAGTATTTCTGGTTGCTTTGCCTTTAAAAAAATCCATTTAACAATACTACTACTTCTATTAATAATCATATAATTACAATAATAATAACACAATCCTCCAGCATTACAATGTCATGGTGTCCTGCAAGTACTCTTTAATGCAGGAAACAGTTACAGCTTCTAGTAATATCATAATATTTTGTTTTCTCAGTAGTCATTTGTTAGATAATCTGTGCTTACAGAGGACAGTCTTACTCTATGTCTTTGCCAGAAGCTAAGTTTATGGGGAAATCCCATTTTTAAGATCTGCTAAATGCAGCTGTAACGCTGATAAAGGGTTTTGTACTAGTTACAGAGATAGAGGTGGAGTTTTGTTTATTCCATACCTGTAGCAGGACATTTCCCCTACCACAGGAGGCCTTATCCTTTCTGCCTATCAACTGGTTCGATAGCTCAAGGCATCTTCCTCCTCACATGAATTTGCTAATTGGTGAAATAGTTCAATCAGGACAGGTTCAATCAGCTTGTCTGGTAATGAGTTATTTTGGTGCCATGGACATGACATTCCCAGCTGTTAATAAACATCTTGCCTTGAAAGCAAGATCATAGGAAGATAAGATTGAATTTCTGACTGACAGACACTTCACTTTACAAACTATAAAAGTTACACCAAACTTTGACAAAGCAGGAATCTTCTGCACATTCCCTGGAAATTTGTGGGGATCTCTCTTCAAGGTCTGAGGTGCCTCTCTTGTGTCATTCTCTCAAGGGTTGAGTAAAGGACTCTGTGTACCCCATCATCAATTCGGTGGTAAATTACATTGACTCCTAATCTATACTATTTCTTTGCTAGCTTTAATATAGGTACCTTAATGTCTTGCTCTGTTTCATGTAATCTACTAGTAGTTCTTTTGTTTATCCTGTGCAGTAAGTAACTCTGTTTAAGGCCTTTTTTTCTGTTAATCTCCTGTCTATTCAACAAATAACTCATGAGAGACCTCATCTGCCATTCCTTAGAACTTGTGAGCCAGAGCAGTTTAGGTGCAGATCACCTAAGTAGAGCTACTGCCAAAATCTGAGCCTAAGGCAAGGCTTGTCTAATGCTCTCACTTGATCCATAACAATATCATCCATTCAATGTGGAAGGGAAATTCCTGATTTTTTTTTAGTAAATTGGGACTCCAACATATAATCTCTCTTAGGTTTTTTTGTTTTGTTTTCCCCCTCACTATCAAGAGGGTGTGGCTTGAGCAGTGTTAATTTGCCCTCAGAGTTTTTAAAACCAGTGCCTGCTTTTATGAAAATCACCTGCTGTGGCCGAAATTGAACTGATAGTCTGAATCACAGATGACATGATGATCAGAAAATTAAAAGAATTCCCTTCTGCATCTAGAAAAGAAAACATTAATAAATAAACAGTGAAATCACATCCAGTGAATGTAAAGAATTTGCACCAAAGAGTAAGTAACACCAGGGTATCACCTGGTCATTAATTTAATTACAAATACCAGTGCTCATAGTTTGCATAATGTTTTTCTGATGTTGGTCAAGAAGTATTTTGCAAGGATGACCTAAGCATGTGTCTGATATTTTGGTTGTCAATAAAGGCTTTTTTTTTCTAATAAAAAAGGAAGAATCAGTCCTCCAGTACCATTCAAGACTGTTAGCATGTCCAAGAATGGCACAGTCAATCCTGAGTGACTCTTGTGTTGGGATGTAAGAACTGCAGCCCACACATCTCTTCAACCATGCCCTATTGTTTGATTATACAAGATTCACTGGTGATAGACCAAAAGCCTTCAGAGCTCATCTAAATCTTAGAACATATCTGCTGCTTTTTTTCCTATCTGTTGTTTATCTCCTCAGAGGTTCAGTTATTAGGTTAGGTCCTTTTCTCTTGGATGCCTGGGAACCTTTCTCTAACCAGGGAAAATCTCAATTCCTATTCAGCATTCTTGACTTATGATCATGATCAGAGAACTATGAATATTGTAATAATTTTGAAAATATAAAAGGAAAAGCAGAATCTTAGAGTAGGATATTTGTGTTTGGGATAGGGTATCTCTGGGTTCAAAAGACTGTTCTAAAGGCACTTGTAGACACTGGAAAGGAATAAAAAGTCCCTGTTAAAATACAGGATACAAAATCCCATACTGCTGGAATTATCAAAATTATATTTTACTTCAGTATATGTATTAGATAATAAGTTTGTTTCTATAGGTCTTCTGAAGCTCTACAAAACCACTAAGATTTAAAACAGACTTTCAAACCCAAGAGGACTAAAATCCCACTTTGTACTTTGTATAATGTTTTATATAAAAAACTATGATGAATATAAAAAAGATAATTTTCTGAGTTTCTGATATATAATACTTAGAGCAAATGGAAGGCAGTAACTAAAATGCATTTTCCATTAGTATTTTAATGTTATAAATACTTGAAGAAGCAACTTATTTTCCTGAACTTTCTTTGAATCACTAGCTGTAGGAACAACCAAATTAATAATAACATGTTGCTGCAATTGCTGAAGTTGTGACAGGAAAAACTGCAAGGGTGGTAAAATTTATGCAGGCTGGAAGTACCAGCAAAAATTCACATACATTCTCACATGTGGTCTGTATAAGTGTGTATGTGTTTATTTATTTATAACTTTGTGTTACGAGGAGGTTGTTTTGGAGTGATTGTGGCCTGACTCCTATACTCTAATACTGTGTGAAAATAACATGGGTTCTCTTTTCTGCTGCCTGTAGGGCGAATAAATGATCTGTGCTTACTTCTAGTCAATAAACACAAGAAATGCAGGAACTGAACCAGATATAAAGGAAAAAAATACCCTGACTTGCTGTTATGGGGCTTCAGATCTTATAACCATTCATGAGTACAGGTTTCTAAGGGAATTCCATAACAAGACAGGCTTTCACTCTCTTTACTGCAGTAACTGAGACAGATTTGTGGAACTGAAGTTTACAAGTATTGGTTACCTACTCCTGTAATATTCATATGCTTGACATTAGAGACTCATCGGACGAGTGTCTGTTCAGACACCACAAGGGAACTCCTGACTGGATCTAGTTTAGATGAACAGTTGTGGGATGGTGAAGCAAAAAACACTGTAATAAGAAATCGTAAAACTAAATCCAGATGTGCCTAAGGCTGAGGTGAAAGAAGAAATTGCCATGAGCCCAGCAAAGAAGTCAGAGTGGTGGTAACTCAATGTCATCCTGCTCCCTCCTTCTAGAAGGAGCCTTCAATGATCATTCTTCATAGGGACCTGGAGAAACACTGAGCATAAATAAAGGGGAAAAAATGGAAAATTGAGAACTAATTGTGGGAGAGAAGGGTGAAAGGACAGACATGACAAAACCAATCAAAAAAAACCCCCCAAAAAACCCCCAAAACAAAACCAAAAAACAAACCCAACGAGAAAAACCTCATACACAAGTTTTACTCATTTTAATGAGACTTTTCTGAATTACTCAGCCAATATGGATTATTAGACTACTATATCATTATCTAGACAAAAAATAATTTTGTATATGTTCATGTATGTGCTGTGTTCTCTTTTGCTATAAAATTTGTAAGTGGAACAGTAGGCATGTCAAGAGGAAGTTAAAACTCCAAAATCAGCATTTCATTTTATTCCTCATAAAGCAGATGAACTTTCGTAGCAAATTATATGATAGAATGGCTATATATTTTTATAGAGTGGAGTTGGAAGGCATTCAGATTTGTATCTTGTTTCTAGCTCAGCATTTTCTTTCTGGAAAAAAAACAAACCAGATTTATCTGCCCTTTATGCATGCATAGTATTTGTCTTCCTGCTACATAAATGCTGAATTATTTAATAAGCATCATATACTTAATATGCTTCAACATTTTTTAAAGTTTAATAGCAAGGAAATGATGAATGCTAACCATTAAATGGATTGTATTCATTAACACAAATATTATTCTAATAATATTGTTTTGAAAGCTGGGATTAGAATTATTTTCAGAGCTTTACAAATGTCAGTATCCATAACCACTATGTTATTCTAAGGGAACTTACACAAAATTATCACTGTTCTATCATAAAATGTTTAAAACCTAAATTGCAGGTACCAAGTGGTAGTACTGTCAGTGTAATTAAATAGAAATTAACCTGTGGTGTTCTAATGAACTCTGGCAAAGTAATCATTATTTTCCACATTCACAATTATGTAATTAAAACCAAAAGAACTTTAAAAAAATTTATTGCTGCTGTTTGGTTTTGCTATTGTTTTAATTGATATTATATTTTTATCTTTGCGATACTGTTGATTTCAGGAGAAGTTGCACAGAAACATCTCTAAAAATCCCACAATAAATCGTGTTCAGTCCGTGTATTGTGGCACCTAAACAGATTTCTGAGAGCCTGGACATAAGAGACAGTGGGTTCTAATCTTGCATTGTTCACGTATTTGTCATTAGAAATTCATTAGATGAAATGCATGCTTATAATATCAAGCACAGTGAGAAACACATCTTACCCTATTTCTCCCTGTAACAACTCATTGGTGTGACAGAAAATCAGATCACAATGTGTTTTTTCTATCTGTGATCATAGATTAATTTCTGCACAGGAAGTGATTTTTCAGTAAGTGAGAAAGAGAGCAAGTAGACTGTGACACAAAGTTTGACATGAGGTATTGCTCTGGAACATCTGCCTAATGAGTTTAAACTTTTTATGTTTATATACTGCATAAGATGGGACAAGAGGAAATGGCTTCAAGTTGCATCAGGGGAAGTTTAGACTAGGTACTAGGGAAAACTTCTTCACCTAAAGGGTTACCAAGCACTGAAACAGGCTGCCCAGGGAAGTGATCAAGCCAGCATTCCTGGAGGTATTTAAAAGATATGTAGGTGTGGCACATAGGGACATGGCTAAATGCTGGACTTGGCAGTTCTAGGTTAGTAGTTGGACTAATTTTTGGTGATCTTAAATGTCTTTTCCAACTTAAAAAATTCTATGATTATATGTAAATTATGTAAAGAAGACCTTTGCACATGCCACCTCCAAGTGCGTCAGATAAAGAGCTTAAATTCAGCAATTTAACAGTGACAGACCGGTTGGGCATCAGCTTTCCTGGGGCACTGACACACAAATCAGACACTGAGGGTCAAAGAAATCTCCCCTTTTCACATGACAGAAATGCATAACAAGAGTTACGTACTTCAAGAAGAAGCAGGGTTCACTTCATTGTACTCTTTATTCTTAGAGTATTACCCTGAGGGAAGTACTGTGCTAATAAAGCCAGCAGGTGCCAGCCTAGATTGGATCACTTCTGACCAGCATGGGACAGAAACTGAGTAAAAGGTCCCATGTGTCCTCTAAAAGGCTCTCTAAAGCACATAAACCACATCCATCTATGCTGTATCAAAGTTCTTACTAAACATGACAAAAGATACCAAGGGTGATTGCTAAGGATTAGGAATTTACTGGATGAGAAAAAGAGTATTTCTTATTGCAACAGAAGGAGAAGGAGAGGTTTTGAGTGACGGATAGATGGCTATTCATACCTATTGCTGAGACTTTTAGTCTAATATGCCAGGTGTATATATAGTAAGACCTAAGTGACTGCAAACCAAGATTTCTTTACACAGGCTAAGTTCCCTAACAAATAGACTGTAGAATAAGATACCCTTCCTGTTTCTTTCAATAAAAGTCTCAGTAAAATAGATGGAAGTATTCCTAGGTCCTGTGCACTGCCTGAAGTCTGATGGATTAAACTTCCTGCAACAAAGAACTGAATGCAGGCTTTCTGTTTGCTCAGTGAGCTCTGATTACCACATATGCCGTATATACATATAGATATTTTTTAAGTGATAACCTTCTCTGTATTTCACAGGGATCTTGATAAGGCCTATGACAGGACTCAGGTAGAAGCATAATTGTTTCATAGACTGAATATAGCTTAGCATTACAATCTTTAGGCCTGTTAAAACTGCTCAAAGGTCAAATTATAATAAGCAGACAGCTGTTGAAGAAGAAAGCAGAAAACTGAAGTTTGAGATATACAAATAAATGTCACTTAAGTCCCACTTCAAGTACGTCTGTTCCCACTGGATCCTGCCCCAAGGCATATAATTACCTATTCCCTGATGTCAAAGTTTCCATTCAGATTTCTGCAATTCTACTTTCTATTTGCTTTAATTGCTTTAAACATGGCAAAACCACTTCAGGGGTGAAAGCAAAATAATGCATATGAAATCAATTGGCATAACACATGGAAATGATGACACATTCCTCAGAGGGGCTGAAGGTTAAGAGCTAAATTAAACTTTTCTTTTTTTTCCCTTGTTGTGGTAACAGTGGGGAGGGAAGGCAGTGCCAACAACTGGATCAGAATCAATAACAGCATCTGTTACTGAGCTAGCCAGAAGCTTCCCTACATTTTTATTTTTATTCAAAAAGAGGAGCAGACATTCATTTTGTAAGCTGAGGGAGATTCGAAGTATTCTTAGTGCTAAATATGACATCATAATTATGCCTGACAATTAATTCCTCATCTATGATAGATAAAGTTCTTACTACAAGACAGAAGGAAAAATGAGGAAAGAGATTTTTATTTATGGCAATAATATAGAAGATGGCTCCTACCCATGCCTTCTCTGGATTTCAGTTTGTGTTCCTGTATTGGTTTTGACTGGAATTTTTTTCTTTATAAAACCCTATATATATTACTGTCTTTTGGATTAGTGAGTTAAAGAGTATTGATAACACAGAAAAGTTTTAGTTACTGTTGAGCAGCGCTTACACGGTCTCAAGGCCTTTCCTGCTCTTTACCCCACCCTACTAGTGAGGAGACGGAGTGAACAAGAATTTGGGAGGGGACACAACCAGGACAGCTGATCCCAGCTAATCAAAAGGATATCCCACATCATATGGTGTCATGCTTAGCATTTAAAGCTGGGGGAAGAGGGAGGGCAGGGAGGATGTTTGGACTGATGGCGTTTGTATTCCCAAGCCACTGTTATGCCTGATAGAGCCCTGCTTTCCTGGAGATGGCTGCACATGTGCTTGCCAGTGGGAAGTGGTTAATGAACTCATTGCTTTGCTTTGCTTGTGTGTGCAGCTTTTGCTTTACCTATTAAACTGCCTTTATCTCAACTCCCATTTTTATCACTTTTAGCCTCTCAATTGCTATGAGGAAACGAGGAGAGCCTCATCTTACTGTGGAGGAGTGAGTGAGCAGCTGTATGGGGCTGAGCTGTCTGCTGAAGTTAAATCCTGACAGGCTGCTGTGATATCTGCAGTACAGTGATGTCTGTAAAAAACAACAGTGAACCTATAGCCTGTTCCATGTAGGTACCAACCTGGGAACACTGCCTTCAGATAGCAAAGAACACCTGCATGTTCACAAAACCCTACTTCTTGCAGCTGAAATGGCAGGTTTTACTAAAAGTAGTTGGCAATACACATATTATTTATTAATTGATTTTCTTTTAAAGTGTTGAATTGTTCCAATACATGATATTTAAGCTGTGAAAATAATTTTAAACTCATATATATGGGAAAATTGGCCAAAGCTCTTGAATGAAACATGTTTTATAAATAGTAAATGCAAGAAGAATTAATTAGAATAATTGTATAAATTTTTAGTGTGACTGAAGCAGAATCTTGTGAACTCTGTAAACTAAAAGTGCATTGTGTATCTGCAGTGATGACAGTCAGCTGCATACTGGGCCACTTTTGCAAGGATGTTGTACAGCCATTTTATCAGGGGAAGTGGAATACCATTTGTCTTGGTACTTATGAGGATGGAAAACTGCAATGTGATAGGAAATTGGTGTTCCATATTTGATGCCTTAGTATAAGACAGATGTTGACAAACCAGAGAATGCAATGAAATGACTAAGGGAGCTGAGTCCGATTAAACTGGAGAGTAAAAGGATAAAGGAGGGGATTGATTTACAGTTCTCGTTTACACAAATCAGGGCTGTAAGACAAGAGTTTCTCCTGTGAAGTATCTAAGAGGATAACAAGAAAAACAACTAAATAAGTGAAATTGTGGTTGACTTTGAGGAGGAAATTCTTGACACTGAAAGAACCCGAGCATCGGGGGGAGGTTGCCCAGAAGTGCTGTGAGATCTCCACCCTTTGATATTCTCATAACTCATCTAGACAAGACATGAGCAATGTGACCTAACTTTGAAATTAACCCTGCTCTTACAAGAGGTTGGATTACATTATCTTCAGATATACCTTTCAATTTTAACCTGTCTATAATTCCTTAATTCTAAACAAAATTTATTTCATTGCAAGATGATGATCTTCCATTTATAGGCAGTGTATTTTCTTAGATGCTTCCTGTAGGAAAATCAAGCTTTCAGTTGCTCCTAATTTTGCCAGTGTTAAGCCATTTAAATTTAAAATTCACGTCCTGGATATTTTCCTAATTATATAGCAATGAGTGCAGTTTTTTTTTTTTAGAATGGAATTTGAGGAAAAGGTCTTGTTCTGCATATTTGAAGTACAGTCATGCTGTTTGCTTTTTTACATTTATATTTACATTTTTCTGTTTTAGTAGAATTTTTTTAAGTTTGCTTGATAGCTGAAAAATAGATTGATTAAAAGAAAAAATATTCTAACTAGTTACTAAGGATTTCTTTATATAAGGTGGAGATGTGTGGGCCCATGTGGTAGGGAAGATCAGGAAAAAAAGACCAGAGTGATATTAATGAAGAAGGGAAATGGCAAAGTTTAGTAGAGAGAGGAGTTGATTGTGGAAGAGGATGGCCAGGTACAGCAATGAAAGAGACATGCAGGGACAAAATTAGGCAATGGTAGGAGATAGTAAATATGTTGTAGGACCCAGGAAGTGGATGGACTAAGCATGGGATGGTTGGAATGGCAATAGTGAAAAAAACAGGAGCAGACACTGAGCATAGAAAGGTAGTGTCAGAAATAAGTCAAATGACAGTAAAATGGCATGTAGAAGTCTTTCACATCAGACAAACTTCTCTCCGGAGTTTTAGTTGAAAACTATTCTTCCTGAATTTAATGTTCCTTTTTAATTTCTAAAAGTATCTGTGAGAGTGGCTCACAACTCCAAATGTCTCCATCCTTCTATAAAGCTAGGCTAATGGAGAAGTTAACAGCCACCTCAGTGCTATATTTCACTCAATTAATTCAAATGATAAGGGTACTGAAATTCTTGTAAAGATCCTGAGCCTGTCAATGACTTCAGGGGGTGACTATTATTTTTCTGTGCTGTGATTTTTCTCTCTTTTGTGCATAAAATGATGCATTGGTGAATATTGGAGTTACAAAGCAATCAAAAAGTTAGGAAAAACAGAAATAAATGTTGGCTGTCCTATAGCAAAAAATAGCTTCTAATGATATTATTATGCCACATTACATGATGTTTATCTGCCTGGGGGCTGAATTATATTTGCAGGTGTAACCTTTATTCTCACATTTCGTTGTCATCTTAATGATTCATTTTTCAACTTTTGTATTCTTTTAACTACATACCTATATGGACATATCCTTAGCATGCAGATATAAAAACCATAATTAATTCAGCTTTAGGCTATTTCACATTTCCCATTGCAATTATTCATCAGTACACTGAGTTTTTGAGGTTTAGAATATTACTGTAATCAGGAAAAGTAGTGCTAGCACATCCTGAATGTAGAGGAAAAGTTTTACAGTCATAGCTTATCAGATCTTTTCACAAGGACACTTAAAAATTGTTCCATATTTTCAGAAAGTCTCTATTTCTAAACCTGTTATGTTTCTTCAATGTATGTTTTTGTTTTGTTTTGATTTATATATAGTGTATTTATTATATAGATAATGTCATTTGAGAATGTCACACTGAGAATGGCATATCAAAATGTTTTCTATGAAAAAAATCTTAAAATGTTGATATTTTTGTTACAGTAACTATAAACACTGTTTGCATGTCAACTAATGAACAAAGAAAAAAATGTCATTAAGCACATAAATATTTGGTGGCTATACTTTCTTAATTTTTGATTGCACAGTTTATATTAATTTAGACTTTTTTGCCTTGTTATTGGCCTTATGTTATAGTTTAGTAGGAAAATATTTAAAATATATTTTGTTCTCCATAGATATCAGAAAGCTGAGAAGATTTATATCACTTCCATGTCACAATCTTGACACTGAACCAGCTATTTTCCTGCATAATGTATTGTTTCTTATGTAAAACACGGCTTCATGTGTTTCATCTGATTTCCTGAGCAAATTTAAAATTTTTCTTTTATACTAACTGTAAAGATTTGGGGGGGAAAAGATTTTCTCAGAGAGAAATAGACATATTTTCTAACATAAAGGAGAATGTTGCAGATATAAAACATGTATAGCAGCGTAATGCTGGCAGCTGCTGAAACATATGTAGTTATAAATTATATATGACCTCACTTGAAGACTTATTTTGGTCTTCATCAATAATGAGTAATTATCTGAAAAGGTTCCCACATCAAATAAACACATTTCATAAAATAAGAAAAAATGTCAGTCTAAAGATATTTTTGATAGTTTACTATTTAACAGTTAGATGCAAATAAAGGAGACAGTTATTTCCCTTGGATTTCCTCCTACCCCAAGGTATCAGAGCTTGTGCTACTCTGTTGCTGTTTAACAAGAAAAAACATCTAATCATGGATGTATCTATGCTGTTTACACTTTCATTCTCCATGAAGCCATACAGAATATAATCCACATTTCCCGAACCCAGTACATTTTTTTCTTTCACCAGCTTACATGATTCTCAAAGATTAAGAAAGTCAGCGCCACAAGGGGAAATTTGCCTTGTTCAAATGGTTGGTCTTCCAGAGTTTTGGGACAGAGGAACATGTAAGGTTTTCATTCTGGGATGTCCATTATTTGTTAGATTTATCAGGCAATTGTAGAATTCTGATAGTTAGAATGAAAGGGGGTTTTGATTTATTTTTTATTTAACCTCTGTCTAGATAATTTATTCCTAATCATATTTTAATCTTCTATTCATATGAGCTCACAACATGTGCATCATTAAGGTTACACCTTTTTCATTGGACATAGCTTTGCTATTAAAATGGTGCTTGGGAGATCCTGGTTCATGTTCTGTTTAGGAAGAATCTATACAATTTTCTTGGTTGATGTAATGACCAAAGGAAGAAGAATAAAGGAAGAGGGAAGAATGACAGGAGAAGACTAATTTTATATTTTGGAAGCTGACTGAGATAAAACCATTCTGCTGGTGATGTTTAAAAATGTTCATAACTACATAGCTTGCTATTATTTCCATTTACCATTTCAAATTCTTGCTAGATATTTCCCTGATTTTCAAATTACTTGGGAAACAACATTGCGTGTCTATGCAAGATATAATTTTTCTTGCGCAACTAGTCTCCATAGACTTCTCCACTACTGGAGAGAAAAAGAACCTAATTCAAGGGCTGTTCAGGAGTTTAATTTTATACATTCTGGATCTTCCCTGGAACAACTGACTTTCCTCCTCTAACCATAGAGGAATTTTTATGTGCCAAGTTAACTTATGTGCTAAGTTAACTTTTATGACTACTCTTGTCTACTCAAGATAAAAAAAACAAGCTAAGGCTAGATCTGAAAAGGATTTCAGCATTTCAGTACTAACTATTTTAATGCTCAAATTTCAGTAACCTATCTACTAAGAACCAGAATGTAAAAGCTGAGGCCTACATTGGTCATAAAATTATCTGTAAATATTTTCTGATATATACTCACTGGAGCTGTAATTAAAATTCTTGTCTCACCTTAGCAGGTAACTGCCATGAAAAACCAACTGCAGAGTCAAATTTGTATTGTCACCCCATTAATTGCAGCTTACAAGATGCAGCACCTTCAGAGGATGGAGAGATCAATCATATGTGAAACACTTTTTTTAGAAAGAGAACTGAAATTGACATACTGAAATACTGGGCTGAGCGCTCTGGTCATTGAATCAAAACATGAAAGAGATAGGAAAGGGAATTTATATATTTTGTTTAAGGATTGTTAAGGGATCTAGAGGATTTACTAGTGAAGTATAGAGATGCTACATATCTTTAAAATCATGTAACTGTTGAAATTTTTGTTTACTGGGATATATGGCATCAGTACATAACAGATATAATCATTAAAATTCTTTTATAAACCTCAGTCTTAATTATTTTAATTACTTATGCTGTGACTTGTGCACAGTAAGAAGCTGCTATCTGCATCCATTATTTTAGTGTATTCTTTTAGTAAAAGGCACATACCTTCCGTATTCACAAAGAGTCCATACTATCATTCTTTGTGAGGGATTATTCCAAAACTAATAGATCTTTTCTTAATGTAGAACAGTCAGTACAACACATACAACCTGTACAACCAGATTGTTCAAGCTGGGCCACGAGAACAGGTTGCCTAGAACTACAGCCACATGACTTTCAAATATCTACATGGAATGAACTCCACTACCTTCCTGGGCAACCTGCGTCAGTGCTCAGTCGCTCTCACAGTGATAAAAAAGATAACTAGATAAAAGGGTTCTTATCCTTAAATTTTTTGGCATTTATTCTAGATATATCACTTAGATTTCATCCATGTGTAAAAAAACATAGATAAAATCAGAGTGATTCATCCAATCCTAGAATAGAACAGACACAAAGAATCAAACTCTGGATGAAGAGTAATACAACAGAGAGTTCAGAAGACTCTTCTTTCCCAGATATTTCACTTTTAGTTGGATGAAACCAGATGAGACCAATGTGAAGTGCAGCTACTAAGCTGTGGCACAATTTGTCTTGTCCAGAAATAAATTATTAAACTATGTGAGATGAACAATGTCACAATGGTATCTATTTCCACAGTCTGAGAGAACTGAGAAAGGAGTCAATGTTAATTAACTCAGATGTAGATTCCATAGACATCTCCATTTTTTCTGTGATTTGTTCTTGCCTGCAAGACGTGTGAATTAACCAGAGCTTGGGTTTTAATCTAGCAGAGTTTAGAATGGTAATGATAATATTTATGTAAATGCTACTGAATATTATATAGTTTTTGAAGGTTTACCACACCTGTTGAGTAGCATGATGTTAATTGAATCTCTATAATTTCTGTCTGTGAAGTTGATTGTTTTGTGAAATTACATGCAAACCTGACATTTGTGCTGATCACCTCTAAAGGCATTATTTATGTTGATATTTTGAATGAATCAAGTGATCTCCTCCATAGCATGATGAGTTGAGAGACTTATTTGTACTTCTCTGTAATGACAAGATGAAGCATGATGAGTTCATTAATTGCAGATTTATTCACCCTGTTGCTACTGACAAGAAATATATTGAACCTTGCATTGTAATGTTTCCATTTTCGCATCTCATATACTAACACCGTCAAACTGACTTTTACTGGTACATTTTGCTAATAAGTTTCACTACTCCAGGCTACCATTATTTGACTGTTTTTTTTGTGAAAATAATGGTAAATATATAAAAATGTTTAAATATTAGACTGAACAGCACAAGACAAGATGAAAGGATTGAAAGGAGTCTCACAGAGACCTTGCAGAGATGAACTCTTGAACCCCGAACTGTGTATAAAGTGGAAGACCAGATTAAGGATCAGAGAAAATCAAGAATATTATGATTTCTGTCAACAGGAAAAAAAACCCACCTTTTGCTCCCATAGGTATTCATCTCCACAGGTTCTGTGACCTGGTCCCAAAGGTGAGGGAAGAGGTTATGTTTATGAAGGTATGAGTCAGATGAGAACTGGTCACTGAAATTAATTGGACAAAACAGATCCGACAATTTAATTTCAGATCTAGAGATTTGCTACTTTGCTTGGGTGCTCAGAATAGGGATGCTGCAAAGAACGTGCTAGGGTTCATCTGGCCTTCATACGAAGTCACTTCATCTTACTAATATAGGAACCAATAATAATGCCGGCAGAGATTTCTGGTCTAACCAAAGTCATTAGTTAGCTCTGGGAGTAAAAGTGAAGGAGAGCGTGGTGGTCCAAGTGGTTTCTTCTCTGTCCTGTTGGTGAGAGGAAGACATGGGGAGGAGCAGGTGGATTCTACAGGTCAATTTTTGGTTGCGCAGGTCATGTGGTCAGTAGGGATTAAGCATTTGTGAACCTAAAGACCTCTTTGAAGATGAAGGAATGGTGGGGAGAGACAAGACCCACCTGATCCCTACTTCTGAAACAGCAGTTCAAATTATGGACACCTTTTGTGAATTGAAAACCAGCTGGCTGAGAGTTTGTGGATCTCAGAATCGAAGGAGAGTTAAGAAAAAGTGACATCACAGTTGGATATTTTCTGCAGATACCTGATTAACATACAGAGTTTTTGTTAAGTCTTTGAAGAGCCTAATGAAACCTTGCCCAGGCATAAATGTAGGGGTGACGTGAGGGAAAAAAGGGTCACTTACAACTAAATATCTGAGAATGGTAAGAGGAGCTTATACTGCTACATTATTCAGTAAAGGGCTAGACTAGGAAAATTTGGGCAAGCTACTAATTTGAAGGCTCATCCAGTGGCAACAAACTCAGGTAAGACTAAGCTTATAGCTGTACCGTACTGAAGAACATTTAAGAAAAAAATACCACTATATCATTAAAACTAAGAGACCTCAGTTACAAATCCTATTATTAATAGGCAAAAAGCTTCATAAAATAGTTACTAACCAACTTTTAAAAAAGTGTTGTCTTTAGGGTTTCTTTTAAAACCGCTCTGTAAACTAGTCTCAGATAATGTAAGAATTAATTAAGATCTACTTTGTAGAAGCACCATGTAAAAGGCAATATATGATTTCTAACAGTGTTGATTAAGGCCAAGGCTACTTTCCCCATCACAGTCATTGCAAGAAAAGTCAAAGAATTAATATGTTGAGTGTCTCCTGGGAATTAAAGTGTGACCGTTACCTTGCTGACAGTAATCGACAGCCTGGAGTCTGTTCATTCTGATACCCCTGTAATATATTGTTTCTTTTCTCCTTCTCTCCCCTCCTCAACTTCCCCTTCCCCTTCTCAACTCCTCCCCTCACCTTTCCCACTGTGTGATATCTGTCTTTCAGAAAAACAAACAAACAAACAAACAAACAGTAGAAGTAAATTTGAAGAGTCTATCAGACAAACCTGATGACAAAAGATTCCTGCCACAGTCAAATGAATACCTTATTTTCATCGATTAACACACTTAGTTGCTTCCCACCCTGTAGTCAGACGTGTGACATCTTAATAGAGGAACAGCACAGGTATATAACTGAAGCCCCTAAGTATGAATCCCAACCAGATGGAGGGGCAAAGAAAACCATGTTACTAAATAATTACTTTCTGTGTCTGGAAGCACAAAGCACAGCACTTAAAAACCAGTAGTGATAAATCGCAATCTTTAAATCAAATACTGGTATTCTCATTTGTTTCTGAGAGATGAAAACATGACATTTTAGAGCTACTGATAGATACATTATTGTTTACATGACCCGTTTTTGGGACGGCAGCTACTGAGAGCTTACCAAGCTTGTGTTCTTATTTAGCCAAGGGCAAACCCTTAAAAAAGTGAGGTGCTTTTCTCTATATTTAAGCCTTCCTCCCAGAACTATTTGCCTAACACAGCCATGCAGCTTCATGTAAGGTGTCTGATGGCATGTGGGATATAAACATGGGCCTTGTGGAAACAGTGCAGAGTACATTTATGTTCTCTTAGAAAGTCAGTTGATGGTCATGTAGAAATCTGAAATAGTACAAATTTGCTAGATTTAACCAATTGGCTCCCATTTCAAAACATCAACCATTGCACTAATTGGTGCAAACAATAATTTTTCAATGCAAGTCTCATTAGAACACAACATCTCTGTGAAGTTATATATATAAAAAAAGAAGGGTACTGGGAGCATGAGCGTAACATCAGTGAGAGTAGGTAGATGCTAGGAAAATATTTTACATATATTTTAAAGTTTTTTCCCTATTACCTATAAAAAGGTTTTGAGTGTGACAATTTCTGATAATGAAAATGTATCATGCAAGAAATTATATTTAGAACTGCATAAATAAAGAAAAAAAATTTCATTAGTTTCCAAAAAAATATCAGTTTTTATTTCTGAAGTTCATAAAAATCCATTTGTAATTTTCTTTGTGGTCTTTTTTAAAGTCCCATTTATTTCAGTTTTTGGAGAAGACTTTTCTCTTGAAAAGTGCTCAGCTGTTAACAAATTACTAACTCATTGATATAGGAACAAAGAGTAGCTATCCACCATTACTTTGTAATATTTGGATGCTTCTGTTAAGAGATGCCATCAGATTTCAGGCAAAATACAGACACTGAAATAAATGTGTAAATGTACTTACATATTATCTATGTTTTTTTCATATATTGACTGTGCACCTCACATATGTACAAAATGAAAAACTTTTATTTTGTCAAACAAAGTGTAAGAAATCGATACAAAAACTAGGTAATATTTAAGAGATGGAAAATAAAAGAAGGGATAAAATATTTCATGTGTAACTAAGCTTGCATTTAAAAAAACTGTGCTAGAGAACAGTACTGAATAAAGACCTCTGTCAGATTCTCTGTGAAAATACATAATGCTCTGATTGTGTTGTTCAGAGCTGAATGTATGAAATGTACCACAGAGACCTGATTTTTAAATGTCCTTTAAAGAGCTGTGTTGCAGTCATTCACATGAACCCTATAAATACAACGAGGCAATTTTATATGGCCCTACATAAAAACAGTTGCAGTATACCATCACAAGAACTTTAAATTACTACATTTGCTCTTTTGCATGCTGTAACTTATTTGTTTCAGTTAAATTAATTCATGGACATTCTAAGTTAAAACAAAAAAATGTGGAAAATTAAGAGGATATAGCCTTTCAATAAGAGGTTGGTCTAGCCAAAAGGTGTCCAAGACCCTCTTTGAGGTAAATCTAGTCCCTAACCATTTTGAGAACTGGAGATTCCATGCTTACTAAACCTACTAGATCTGATCAAAACTATCTAAAGCCTTGCATGCATCTTTCAGGTCTATGAGCTTTCTTAACTCGTGCTGGTTAGTGTTGAGTTTCCAGATGCCCTGTGAAGCCTGTCTGAACTTCAGGTATCTCTACTGCCATATTAATTATCAACAGCTTCCCTTTGACCAAGAATCAAGTAACAACTAATTATAATGAAGTAGAAAAGTATGTAACTGATATACATATATTACTTAGGGAATTGTAGATCACTAAAGTATTTACAAAACAGATAAATCAAGCCAATTGCAACCTCTAAACAAAACTTTACTAGGTCTTTATTAGTATAATTTATGTTAACTGTTATTTTTTGCAGGTGATGCTTCCTATTCCATGTCACTAGCTCAAAGTAGTGAATCTCCAAAAGTTTCAATTAATTGAGAGTGTAGAGTATCACGGAGCTGATGCCCTAAAGTTAATGTCAGCAACTGTGACTCTTGATTGTTGTTAGTCATTGAAGTGACCAAGCCACAAAACTCTTGGTGCAAGTAAAGTGGAGCCAAATTCAGCACCTTCTTTTTTTTATTTCTTACCACACCCCAGACTCAAAAACTAAACCACAGAAAGTTCCATCTGAATATGAGGAAAAAATTTCATTCTTCCAAGGGTGACAGAGCACTGGAACAGGCTACTCAGAGAGGCTGGGGAACCCCTCTCTCTGGAGATATTCAAAACCCACCTGGATGTGAACCTGTGCAACCCACTCTAGGCAAACCCACTTTAGCAGGGGCTTTGGACTAGATAGATTTGGACTTCCAATGGCCTTTCCAATCCCAACCAGTCCGTGATACTGCGATCTCTTTTTATATGATGTTTGAATCTCTTCGGCTCCCAGCCTTTGGCTCTGTCCCTGGACTACACACTGTGCAGTGGTTGAAATATTACCTTCTGAGTCCACCAGATGTCACAGCCTGCTACTCCAGTTGCTTAGATGCTTCTTTTCTCACTGTAAAATTAGTCTTTATTTTACCAGTTCTTGAGCCCCTGTTCATTATTCCAGGTCCTGTTTTCAACCTGTGCCCATATTTTCAGGGCCTTTGCCATTACCCTGTGCTTGAACTTCATGGCACAGCTCCTGTGACATTGTAGTTGTTCGCGCTATGCAGTGGGACAGAGCTATTTTTTAGCATGGGACCATTGGGCCTATAAGTGTTTATCCAGTCATGGTTTATTGGTGTGCTTATGCTTGGGTTCAGACCAACCTTATGTTTAAGTCTTACTGTTCTTCACTCGCTGTAGGTGCAACAGGACTTTACTTCGGCTGGAATCCAAATGAAAATAAGCAGGTGTTCCAACCATAAAAATCAAGCAATTTTCAAGAAACGTCGAGAAGTTTTCAAAACATTCTTTAAGGATATTCCTAACTAGACCCTTTCTATTTTCTCTGAAGACAGATTTGTTTGTCATTTAACTGTGACAGCATCTGGGGCTTCCAAACACAGATGTTGAATAAACAACTTATTTTTAAGCCTCTTAACTGTACAATGAATCTAACCATCCTGGTAAAACATCCATAATTACACACTTTTTTGACACTAGGCAACACATCAGTATCAAAACTCTCAGTTATCAGTGAATAAGAACATCTCTGAGTGCTATATTAGCATAGCACAAAGAAGGTAAGAGTTTAAGAAGAAAGTTGCTGCTGAACATTGGTTCAAAAATGCCCTTCAGTCACCTGGGGAAAGCAGTATTTATTACAATATTAAGAAAAGGTGGAAAGTTTGATTATGCCTAAAAATGTTCATATGTGTTTTTGCAAGTCCTCTGACATTTATAAATTAAAATGGAACAACTGTATGATTCACATTTTCCTTTCCTGAATCTGTTTTCTTTCTTTGCTTGCAGAATAGTAACTGTATATATCATGGATGAAGACTATTTTGGAGTCCTAAACTCCAAGTGTCCAAAAATCTCTATGACCCTAAATAATTACTAGTTTAAAATAATACTCAAGGTATTCTATGCAATTTTTCATCTGACTTACAGAAATATATATCAACTAGTACTTACCACTGAAATATTTTTATTATTATAGCTTTATCCTAACTAGAACATGATGTAGAAAAGTAGACTCTGTTATAGGGAGAGGCTAGCTTTACTTCACAAGGTGCTCTGTATCCTCAGTTTCCTTCGGTACCTATGGAGTTAGCAGTATGTATCCTTATTTTGAAGAAAGTCACTCTGCTTTTTGTGCTTCTATTTTTCCCTCTTACATTAGAGTGCCAATCGTTGTATTACTTCACTTTGAATTCCCTCCAGTTTGTTGTCTGAAAAGGAGATAGATACTAACTGTGAACCTCACAATGTGAACAGCTTATATAAATTGGACATTAGTTGTTGCATATTGGTTTTGGATCACATTGTATTTGAAAAGATCTTGCCTATAAATCTTGCAAAAAGAGAACTCATTTTGATTATTTGATTATAAAATTCATTGTCAACGGTAGAAATGTAAGCATATGTTAACCTTGATGATTAAATTTTTAATATCAGTTTGCATATGCACAGCAAATGATACAGATAAACCTAATATATTTCTTCCAAAAAATAAGATTAGAATAGTCAAAAATATCAGATAACTTAATATTTAGAAAGGTGATATATTTTACATTGTTCTCAACCTCAATTGAAGTAAGATTGTACCCTAGTTCCTTGGATGGAGTATTCAGTATTATACTTTTATATCTGCTGTCATTCATACAGCAGAAATAGAAGTAACTTCCTTATCCTAATCAATTTGCATGAACAATCCCTTTTGCATGAACAATCAGATTTACTGATTCAGTAGATAGCTCATTAGTGTTCCTTTAGAGCAAAGATTCTCACTAGGGATGCCAGAGACCCACAGATCTCTTCTTGTATATGCATAGGAAATAAATGTTATTGAAGGAATAGATATATATCATAAGAAAGGTTCATAGCTGAATACACAAAAAGGAATGATAAATCTATAATCTTGCCTGACAGCAGTTCTTTTTTTTTCCAGAATTCCATTTATTATAGAAATAGCAGAATACATTACCAACCTGTAATTACCAATGCCTTCTCCCCAAATTTGACATTTTTTAAATGATTTAAATTTAGTTAACATCAGTATCTTATAATGGAAGTTGTCTTTGAAATTTCATTAGCTAAGTTCCTCTGTTCTTCTTTGCCTTATAGAAGTTTATGTTTTCACTGATCTCTGTTGTTTTTGACTGAATAATAGATGTACACTATAGAAGTATCCAGCTAGAATTTCTGCTTCTGTGTAGGCCTTATTGAAATTAGCTGCAAAAACTCCCACTGTTTTTCAGTAAAAGAAGAAATATCCTCCTTCATGTCACAGGTAGCAACAACATGATGGGTCAAATATCACTGAAGTCTATTTTGCTAGGGTTCAGAAGAATAGCAAAGTCCATTTTATCTGCCGAGGAGTTTGCTGGAGCCAAGAAAAGGTAATATCAATGGATACAGTTATGAAGCATACTTACTTTCTCAACACTTAGTATCTTAAGACAAAAGCATTAGTGATGCTCCAATGAGTTTCCACATACAAATAATTATAAACAAATTAATTGTCACTAAAACTGTACTTTCAAGGAATGTCTTTACTTAAAGACCTAGTAAGCTTGAAATTGCATTATATAACATTCCAGAAAGAAATAATACAAAGTACATAGTACATACATTGCTATCAGTGAAAAGGCATACCCTTACCCAGGTTAGGACAGAATCAAAAATATGTAGATAGGTGAGGCAATGGGCACAACCTGAAATAAAGAAGGCCTCATCTGATTATCAGGAAACACTTTTTCACTGTGAAGGCAACTGAATGTGGGTTGTTCAGGTAGCTTGTGTAGTCCCCATCCTTGCTGATATTTATAAGGTGTCTGGAAGTGATCCTGGGCTACCAGCTCTGGGTGGCAATGCTTGAGTAGGATGGTTGGACCAGGTTTACATTCAAAGGTCCCTTCCAGTTTCAGCCATTTTTTGATTCTGTGATTAGTGAGACAGTAAAATTTCTCCTTCCACCTGAGACAGAAGCATATCAAAGCAACAGACATAATGTAATTCTGATTTTCTATTTTTTTTTGTGGTTTGTTTTTTCTTTTTTTTTGAGGTTTCAATTCAAGACATTGCAAAATTAAATAAATATATTGAATAGTTAAAATTTATTACTTTTCAGTGTAAGATTGTATTATTGCAATTGCAATCAATGATTTTTTGCTATTTGTAAAAGAACCACCGGAACACCTTGTACTTGTCTCTCAACCTGAGAGGCAAAGGCAGGGGTAAAAATCCCTGGAAAAACAACAAGAGGCTTAAAAAAGGGGGGGAAAATACACACATGAAATAATTTGGTAATTTTTAGATTTTTGGTCATGAGGTGAAATAATAAATATTGGTGGTCAAGCCAAAAATAAAGTCATCTTGTGTCATGTGTTCTTCCACCCATTTCTTTCCTTTGAATCTCTGGGGAATGTACCATAATGAAGCCCTGAAAAGATGAAAAATTGTCTTTTTTCCTTCAAGCAATGAGCAAAGAGTAAAGCTACCCTTGACTATGGCTTTCCACTACGATGTGGAGGAACAGATGCATTCTTTCCCCTACCACCAGAAGTGAAAAATCCTGCTGACATTTTCTTTGGCAGGAATGTGTGATGCTCCAAAGTTGTCCTCACAACACATGGTATAATCTTAGTTTAAATGTACATTGCTGGTTGTGAAGGAAGGGGGGTCTAGGAGAGGAGTAAGAACTAAGTGTTCAAAAAGATGCTGTAATGGTGCTAGAGACCGATTTATTTACCAGTGGACTAATGGCTTGAGAGAGTCAGATTTTGCAAATCAAATGCAGGCAGAACCCTCAACAATGTATATCTTTCAGATCAAGATGGAAATAAGTCTGGATTCACAGAATGGATCTTAAGATTGCGTGGTATTTTTAGCTTTTCATAGGTGACAGTGCCTTTGATGCAGCTGAAAGATGGACCCTTCCATCCTGTAACAGGCAATGTCACTCCACTGATGATTTAATGGCTATACTTGGCCAGCAGAATGACAGAGGCTCACTAAAGAGTTGGACTTGATGATCCTTGTGGGTCCCTTCCAACTCAGTATATTCTGTGACTCTGAAAGTTCAAATCACAAATTTGAACTTTCATTTCTAAGTATTCGAGGACAAAATCCTCAGCACTTTACTCTGATCTCCTCAGCATTCCTAAGATAGGTAAAAGCACTCTGTCCAGCAGTATGACTGTAAAACTCATGTGTCTTATAGGGGTAGTTCCTGCACACAGTTGAGCAGCCCCTTGGGAATGGTTGGTTGCCATGAACAAATC
Organism: Machaerirhynchus nigripectus; assembly: GCA_013397975.1. Taxonomy (NCBI): domain Eukaryota; kingdom Metazoa; phylum Chordata; class Aves; order Passeriformes; family Dicruridae; genus Machaerirhynchus; species Machaerirhynchus nigripectus. Next base: position 61,772 of record VZRQ01004167.1, on the reverse strand, counting down.
ATGTACTTAAAGATACCCCTACTGACTGAGAGTAGTACTCACTGATCTTTCCTACTGGGATGTTTCTAGATTTTTTTATTTTTCCTTAGCTATCTAGTGTTGTAATGTAAAGGCAGTAAAAGCAGACAGAAAAATAAAAGTCCCTGTGAAAAGAACAAAAACATTTGTAGTCCTGCTGTGTTGAGAGGATAAAAGATCTTCAAGTACAAAGAGACAAGAGGTGAACTCCCATCACTCATCCAGCTACTGTCTCATTTTACTCTCCCCCAGACACTTTTAAAAAATATTTCTTGGGGATTCAGTTGTAAACCAGAATTTATCTTGTGGAACAATGTGTCCATATGTTTTATTAAACAGCAAAAGCAAGACAACTCAGAATGTGAAATACAGTCAACCAGAATTTCAAAGGGGGTTGAAAGCCAACCTCCAAAGTTTGAATCTGCAATTTTGTGAAGAGAAGTCACTTGAGCACACAGGATGCCTAATTTGATGCAATTATATTAAGCTTAATGAACTTATATGAACTTGGGTGGGAGAACAACTACATTATTAATATTTCAGCCAATTTATAGATATAATATTTTTGTAGCATTTCATAAGCACTTTGCTGAACTAGACATATAGAATAATTTAGTTTAGGGATTCTGTCCATGGAGTCTAGAATAAATTCACAATCTCAGCAACCCTCTCTCTTGTCAACAGTCTCCAAAGACTGCATTGAATGGTTCATGCACTAATTCATACTAATTCTCATTAACACACCATCTTCATTAGCACATTAATTATGCTTTAGTCATGTCAAATTAAACCTAATATAGGTTTAACAGGCAAGTCAAGTGTCTAAGGCCCTATTATACACGGTGTATATATAAAGAGGGATTCAATTGCCTAAACATAAATACCAAGTGCTATTTCAGCTTCCTAAGTTCTTGAAATATCCAAATAAACCTGGCAGATATGATGCAGGCTTAACAGCAGAGATGCAGTCTTTTGGTTGAGCACCTGAGGGCTGGATGGAGTGCACTAAGTCATACAATGTTCTGCTGGTGCTTATGTTTAAGCAACTGAATTCACACCTAGACATACATTAAATACAATGAGAATTTTAAAACATGTTCCCATACTAATTTTTAAATGGAGATGCCAAAATTTACATGTCTACATTCTGTATCTGAACGCAGACTCGATTTTGGTTGCACAAATTAAGTATCCACAGTAATTTGAAGTGATCAGTGGTATTTTACCTTGCTTTCAGTCAATACTTCAGGAGGGGCACAGGATCCTTTACATATTCACTCATACCTGTCATTTTTGTGCTCATGATTCAAATATCCTAGAATCTCAAATTAGGAGGCTATGTTCGTGGTAAAGTGTACCCTGGAAGTGCAAAGTCCTGCATATGGGGAAGAGCAACTTCAGCGCAGTACATGCAGGGCACAGTCCAGCTGGAGAGCAGCTTGGCAGGAAAAGACGTGTTGTGGTTTGACACTGGCCCAGCGTCAGGCACCCACGAGAGTCACTCGCTCCCCCTCCCCTGCCACAGCTGGGCAAAAGGAGGGAAAAGAGGAAAAAACGATTAACAGAGTCTTCATGGGTGAGATAAGGAGAACAGGAGAAATATTTCAAGGGCAAAACAGGCTCAACCTTGATTGCTAAGTGAAATATATTACTAACAGAATCAGAGGATGGTAATGAGAAGTAAAATAAGTCCTTAAAACACCTTTCCTTCCCCCCAGGCCCTCCCTCCTTCCCACCAATAACACAGGGAGGCAGGGCAGGGGGGTTTTGGTTAGCCCATCACTAGGATTTTCTTCCGCTGCTCTGGGAGAAGAGTCCTTCCCTGTGAGACCGTGGGGTCCCTCCCGTGGGAGACAGTTCTCCGTGAACTTCCCGGC
>VZRQ01004167.1:37035-53254 GCA_013397975.1 Machaerirhynchus nigripectus | reverse complement strand
TAAAATATCTGTATAAATATATAGGTATAGAAATACTTAAATATAAAATATATACATATATAAATATATGTATACTTGATATATATATACATATATATATACATGATATATAGATATATACTTGATATATATATATATTCTTGATTATATACTTGTAGAATCCTTTCTTGTTGGCCTTCACATCTACCAGATTCAACTCCAGATGGCCTTTGGTTTTACTAAAATGATGCCTTGATGTTCATAGTATTTCTATTCATTCTGGGTCATCTGTCCATGCTTTCATCTCTTGCATGTTTTCTTGCTAGGTCTGAATTTAATCAGAAGCTCCCTGTTCATCCATACAGGCCTCCTACGGCACGGCCATTGTTTGTTAGTTGATAAGTTGTTGTGCTCCTTATTATAATCATCAATAAAAAGTTCACATTACCTTTGTGTAACTATTTATAATAAGGTTTCAAAGGGGCTTTTTTTCAAAATAATATAATTAAAACCAGTTTTTAATTTTTAATAGAGTTGTTTTAAGAGTATCTTTTTTTTATATTCCTTATTCTATTGCAATACAGTTTTCCTTAGAGGAAGGTGTAAGTTACATTACTAAATCCAAACAGCACTAAATATAGGTATGGCTTGAACATTGCCTGACATTCTTCTAAATACTATTGTCTGGTAAACAAAGAAGCTGAACTTAGCATTTAAGCCAACAGAATAATGTACAAGTTGTATACTGCTAAAAGGTTCAGTCACCTAAATTTATCTCACTGTTGCAGTCCATTTAGTTGCACACAAAAACCATAGAATATCCTGAGCTGGAAGGGACTCTGATTGAGTCCAACTCTTGGCCCTGCACAGGAAAACCCCAAAAATCACACCATGTGCCTATGAGCATTGTCTAAATGCTTTTTGAAAACAGTGCCTAGTACTGCATGAGATATGCTAAGGAGACCTCAGCACTCATGAAAGACATTCCGACACAACTGAGATTAATATAATAGCCTTGGGAGATTCGTGTCTTCTTGGTCTGGCAGTCAGAAGCCAGGTGATGGACCTCAGGCTGCAGTCTTAAAGGATGACATCTGTGCATGGTCAAATCGTAATGCTCCTATGGGAGGTAGTTTTCTTATCTCCCATCACGGGCAGTGCTGGTGTAGTCAACTGAGTAATGAGTCAGAAGGTGTTGTTGTCCTGGCAAGACAGCTGCTGCCATTAAATCTGAAGCACCCCCAATTGTATCCAGCTGCATATACACAGATGTCTAATGGCTTTGGAGCAATGTACAACATCTGTGTCATGCATACACAGATGGCAGCTGTGACATGGCTTTGGACAACCTGTGCTCTTCTGGAATGAAGACTGAAAGTCAGGCAGTATACAGGATACAAATCACCTCAGGAAAACTGACTAAAGACCAGTTGTCTTGACCAGTTGGTTGTGGAACAAAAGTGACAATGTTCCATTGCACTTAAAAGCATGCTAAATACATGTTTTATTTTTTAATATAGCCAGATCACGGCATTTGCTCTGCTAACCTACCAGTCTATGACATGCATGGTCCTCATGGATTTGCATCTCATTTTTCTGTTCTATGTAGATGTCTCTGACAAGATAAAGGGTCTCATATGACAGTAGAGGTTTGTGTCTAGACTACTCAATTGAGCCTAAAATTTGGACTACCATCTGGAATCACCCTGTATTCATAAAACCATTTTGTTGTATTGGAAATCTATGGGCCTAAGAGGAGTAGAATTAAGTGCCAACTCTCTTGATCCTTCTGTTAGCAGAACAGAATGCTGCTGTTACTCCCAGACCTTGTGAAAATATTTCCCTTAAATAAAATGAGAAGCACTTTGAACAACAGCATTGATAGAGCTAGCTAATAGTAAACTGTGTTTCCTTTAAAATGAGAACATGCTGCTATGCCTGGCCACCTAGTAGCTTGTCATTAAATTCACTGTCTGGAGGTGGATTTAAATACCTATATTTATATGCAAAAAATAATAAATTAAACTCTGTGACCAGCTGAATGTTCATGAGGAGTAAGTAACACATCTAGCAAAGAAATTAAGGCTTCAGACATTCCTTTCCTTTTCCTAGAATTAAGCTGCAACCATACCCTTAGGAAAATGTATAATTGTTGTGTTTCATCCTTGCCTTCTTCTATGCAGAATTATGAATGTATCATAAATTATTTGGACCGGTGTTATAATTTTTTTAGATAACAACTTTAAGAGAAAACAAACCAGCTCTAAGAACCAGAAAGGCTGATGGGTTCAGCCTTAAGGAAGTATTGTTTTATCCCTCCAGATAAAGATCAAAAATGAAATGGACAGATGAGAACTTTTTTCACTAATGCTCTTAGAAGATTTGCAGATGACAGCCTTCTCACAGAAAAACAGAAGTAAAAGTATTCTCCCTCATCCATAATTCTTAACACAGCCCCTCACTTCTTACTGTTTCTATAAATAGTATTTTAGGGAAATATGTTTTTAATCCAAATCAGTATTTTCTTCCTTTTCTAATTTCTCTTCTAGACATACTAGATGTCTATACACTAGTATATTCATAAAAATCTAAAATTATTTATTATTTTTAAGGCCAGGTATAATGAATTCCATCATCTTGTTTAACATCCTGAATACCACAAATTTAGAATTTGTATTCTGTCATGAGCCCATTAATGTATGGGAGTGATTGGTGAGAGGTGGAAATTGACCAGTATTGAGTAATACACTATAAACTAAAACCAAGTTTTTGATTTCTACGTAAGTTCAACAAAATGTGATCAACCCTTTTAACAGAACATGGGTTTTCAATGTCATCTCAATCTGTCTTGGAGATCAAAAGGTCATTCCATTTAAGCAATGTGCACATCTTGGGTTTTAGAACCTGATACATTGGCAACTTCTGATCTTTTTCAATAATTTCATCAAGAGCAATTAATTACATGGTTATTTGCAATGCTATGAAGAATTTATTGAGCATATAATTTTACTAGAATAAGTAAAATAAGTTTTTTGAAAGATACAGAAAAAAATAAGAAAGATCTACAGGGAAGAAATATCATTATTCCATGGCTGCTTTGGAAGTTACATCAGGATGATGAATCCAGGAAGATGATCTTGTGAAAGCCTTGTTATATGTTTGCTTTCCTTTGAACCTTTTCAAAACACCTGCAAATAATCCCCAAAATGTTAGCTTTCTTTGGGATTTCTGTGCTCCACTTATGGGGTATGGAACGAATGTGTTGTGTTACTCCCAAAACAGCAAAAAACCTCTGGACAATGTTAAATTGCTGAGAAGGCTACAAGAGAAATCCTGTCATCTTGAAGTCAGTGGAGCCAGGATTTTACATCATGAACCTATTCAAATTATATTGAAATTGAACTTCCATGGGCGTCTCATGAGACCAGGATGTGAAAATGAAAGTATAAATCCTATTCTCAAAAGCCTTGTAACAATTAAGCAGCTTTATTTGTGCCAAGAATTATGACAAACTACCCATTAATAAAAAAAAAAAATTAAAAAACTAAAAAAAAAATCTGTTCAATAGCTGGTTTCATGATTGACAGGATACTTGTTATACTTTGAGTATTACCAATCTTTAGGAAGTCATGTAGGAAGATTCCTAAGTGCTACAGGGTTTTAAAAACGGTTCAGTGATAGATTCGATTTTCCTGGACATATTAGAGTGCTAAGACTTTTAAATGTATTTGAAGTTGCTGGTCTTTTGTGTACTTTGGGCAGAAAGCCAATAATGTTTCCAGAAGAACAGACTTAGGGACAAGTATGGAAATTTAATTTTTTCATTAATAAAAAAGGTGACTAATTACACTTGATTATAAATATGAAAAACAGGTCAACAGAAGAGTAAGCTGCTACACAAATCACAAGTGCTCCCTCTATTTCATCTAAGGTGTCAGCTGTCAAATTTTCCTGTATCTTCATGTATTTAATATTTATGAGGTTTTGTTGTGAGTGTTTTTTTTATTTATTAGGGATATTTTGGATTTTTTTTTTAAAGGCACATGCAAGTTAACGCAGTTCAACATGGTTTGGAATACTAGCATTCACATCCAAGTATTTTATCTTTCTTTCAGTCTCTCATTGTTATTATTTTAAATATGAAGGGTTTAATACTGATATCAATGAAATAAATAAAATTCAATTGACTATAAAGGAGACAAAACACCAATTTAAGATGATCAATAACTAAATATCATAAGGAAATATGTAATATATTAAATGTGTGATAAATGAAACTAAAATAAGTTCAGTAGTTTATAATGACGTATTTAAGTATTTAAACTGATTATATTTCTTGTAGCCAGATGACCTTAAAAGAAGAGGAATGTACAAATCACCTTTTGGATTCAATTCAAGCATTTGTTGCATATATCTAATTCTGCACCATTTGCTTTTCTACAATTCGTCTTAGTAAAGGGACAAAAATTGGTCTGGTTGAAGATTAAGTGATTTTACATAGCTTAAAAAATGTGGAAGAAAGTGTGACGATAATTTCACAGAAAAAAAAGAAAGTCGATTCTATTGTGCAATTTCCCTCCTGTAATACAGTGTCTCATAAATTAAATGTTATTTTTGGGGGGTTGCAGTGTAGCTTTTATTATTGAACACACAAGTATAGCATTTACTTATATTTTTATGTAGTGTATTAAAAACATTTAGTTGCTTTACTTTTGGTATCTTTTCATTTGACCCTGCTCAGAATCTGCAGTTTTGTGCCTTTATTTTAATCATCCAGCAGTTGCTTGGGAGGTCACTTTTCCTAGTTTCTTTGTTAATGCAAAGAACAAGATTCCTTATATAGAATGAAAATGAAAGGGAGAAAGAAACCTTCAGGGGAATGATGAGATGGGTATGATGCAAGCAAAATTATTCAATTTTCTATATGTTTCTATATGGAACAGTTTCATATGTTTCTATATGGAACAGTTGAATAGTTTCACCCAAAGCTCATAAATAGTCTTTCTGTGCCCTAGCAGTACATCTGAGTAAAGATTGGAATATAACATGAAAAATATATGTAAATTGTGTGTATGTCTCATCTAAAAACAAATGGTTATGGTTACAGTTTATTTACCAAGTGAAGTCCCATTCTGGCGCCATGCAATTAGTACAGTGGCGCAGAGAGTATTTGAGATGTATTGCTAATTAATTGTTAATAACCTGCTGGGAACATAACCAAGACAGACAGTAAATTGCAAAGCTAGTTATCAAGAGAGGTGGAGAAAATGATTTAAAGGTTTTAATCATGATTCACCATAGAGCTTTCTTCCTCTCTATGTAACATATATCATTTGATCTCAAGAAATTTGTGTTCGCAATGTGAATTCCATGTGATAAGTTTTATATTTCAAGTTCTGTGGAGCTCAGCATACCTAAGACTATGCTTAGTAATCAAGAGTGAAAATTATGTGTACATGTAGATAAGCAACAATACACTTAGAATTTAGGAAGACAAAAGGTCCACCAGAAGGACACTGAAAAATATATTGATAATATAATTAATAATATTTAAATAATTTATTAATTTCTTTAGAAATTTAAGGATATGGTCAGAATAAGAAAATAATTTTCTCATGCATATAAAGATGCTATTAACCCTCAAGCTTTTGCTGTTGGAAAATATTTTAATGATTCTAATTCCTTTTATAGAAGAATGAAGTATTTGTAAAGGGTACCAGATATCTATGACTGGAAATAGATGAAAATTATTGCTTACTTGCAGAAATTCTTTTCATATAATAAGGTGATTATAGCCTTTTGCACATGTCAAATTTCAAAATGTAAGAACCAGCTTTAAGGAGGTGAAGAAATAACAGAACGGGCTGGGGAGAGTTAAAATGTTTGTTCTGATCCTGCCAGATATAATAAGAAAAGTGGGGAAAGGAAGTGGAAGAGAAAAAAAGAAAGAAAGTGAGGGAGACAGAGAGGAAAGAAAAGGATCTTTCACAAGGGCATACCCCACCCATGCTGAATGTCAAGTATTTGAAGAAATATTGAAAAGTAGAATAACTTTTTTGAAAAGGGAAATTTTAAACTAATCTGGCACTGCGAAGCATAGAGGGAGATCCACTTTGAATGCTTTTTATTCCCATTCACTTCTATAGTTGATTTATTTTAAGTTAGACAACTCTGGAAACAACCTATTGAGAGGTCTACAACACTGGCTAAATGAGAAATGGCCAGAGCAAGGAAGCAGAAAATCCAGAAGCTGTGAGACTAAGGCCTGTCTAGCAAATTAGAGGGGGTTTTTTTGGTTTTGTTTTCGTTTGTTTGCTTGGTTGTTTTTTGTTTGGTTTTTTGTTTGTTTGTTTTAGTTAACTAGAGAACAATTAAAGCTGGACAGTCTGGGAACGGCTTATTAATAGATTCAGATAAATTGTATGGGAAAAAACCTGGACACTTAAATGAAAGGAATTTAAGATGACAGGAATTCAAGGAAGGTACTCACTCACAATCCAGAGAGGAGGCAGACAAAAGAGAATACTGGCCATCCAGCCACCAGATCTCATGAAACTAGAGAAGAAGAAGGTCCTGGGGAGAACTTACAGCATCCTTACAGTACCTAAAGGGGGCCTACAAGGGAGCTGGAGATGCACTTTTGGTAAGGGCAGGTAGTGACAGCACAAGGGAGAATGGCTTCAAATTTATAATGAACATTTACACTGTTTTTAAGGAAAAAACAAAGTCACACAGGAGGGATAAGAATTCTTCTCCCAAAATTGGGGCAAGTGCTTTCCCTAAATTTGTATCATATCCACTGTGAAAATCAACCTTCTTTTTTCCTCATTGTCCACTGACTGATATTTATGGAATTCAGTGGTCCAGCTTCCATAGGAAAAGAAAACATTGTCCTTCCTAGACTACTCCATGACAGGTCGTGCAGAAGTTCCACCAGAGGCTACAGGGTGAAAGTCGCCCATGCTGGATATTCCCCATGATCAGGCACTACTGCTGTAGTGATGCTGCAACATCTTCACTGCAAACTGCTTTTCTAATTTGTATGATTAGATGCAGAGGACCTCATTAGTCACATCACTTCAGGCCAACTTATTTGATTTTCTCCACATCTTAAAAGCCTCTTAGAAGTTGCTACTGGGATTCCAGTCGTCTCCCTCCACAGCTGTGTTACAAAGAAGTTGTTAGCAGTTTGTCTGCTGTTTTACTGCTGGTCTTTTTTTTCCCTACACATAGCTAAGGCATTAGTGCAGCACAGACAGTACACCCCTGACTGGCAGTGCTTTGCAGTAGGCCTCCTCATAAGAAGCACTTGTGTTCAGTTTGTTTTTCCAGTGCACATTAGAATTATCTAATGAGCTCAAGCTAGGCAGATGTCTACAAGGACTCAATAATTTCCTCAGTGTTTCAAGCAGACTTTAAGCTGTGACCATGAGGGATCAGAATGGTTCTCTGGATGCTTATCTGTTTCTGTCATCTCCAGAAACTGCATGATGCCAGTGGATGGGTTCAGTTGCATGTCTATAATTCAACAGTATAAATACAAATTCATCTCTGTATGAATATGTCTTGAATCAAATGTGAAATCCAAGGAAATACTGTTCTAACATACAAATTTTCTGAATTGCTCTTGAAATGTTTCAGTTTCTTCCCTCTTGGGCCCTATGTGACTGTGGCTTCCTTTCATGTGCCAGTGAACACCGTCCAGTATTCCCCTATCTTAAGACAAAAAGGTTGCCCTTCAGTTTTTAATTTGTATGTACACTGCTGTGGGGAACCTTCTGTAGTGTATCTGTATCTATTTTCTCCAACACCCGTTTAAAAAAAAATTAAATCCTGTGTGTTTACTTTTCTAGAAATATATTTTAACTTTAAATAAGTGATGACACTAATTCAAACTCAAACTGATTTAATGTCAGAATATAAGAGAGTTCTGAGAAGACATTTTTCAACCCCTTGAGCTATTTTCTCAACCCCTTTAGCTATTTGCTAAAATAGCCCAAGGGAAGTAAAACAGTCCTAAGTCATTTAGTCTTGAGTAATCCAGAGAGACTGGTGGCTAGAATTACAGCAACTGCAGTTAAAGCACTAAATAGTAGCAATCATTATAGAATCATATCAAGCAGTCTCTTGGAAATAATAATGATAAAAAGCATACTGCGACTCTTTGCTGAGATTTAAAAAAAAATAGACAAGAAAATGAAAAAGACATTTTTGGTCTCTTTGGTATAAAAGTGATTACTATTTATAATGGGAAATGATAATCAGTATTCAGTACCTAGAGAAATGAAGTTTCCATATACTTGAGATCTATAGCAGGAAGAAAAAGGAAATTTAAATTAATATTTTTTGGAGTGAATGATAGACATTAGAACAAACTCATGGGGGCATGTAGTTTAAACAAACAACCTCCTCTTATCCCCTAAGTCATAAAGAAAAGAGAAAACAATTATATTTTTTTTAATAAAATTGTATCTAAAATAATAATGTAATTTAGAAACTAAAAATGTCACTGCTTCAAAGAACCAACTAACTACAAGAACTAATCAATGCATAATTATCAAAACCAGGATACATGCAACAAAATGTGTGGAATATACCTGTAATAATTTTAAAGACAGGTGAAGAAATTCTGTCTCTGTTCATCTATGATTATTTACAAAATGTGTAAATGAAACATCAAAAAATATTTATTTGTTTGGGTTTTTTCCCTTCCATCTTCACAATTCTTTTGGACCCATCACATAAACTGGGGTAAATTTTTTATTGTCTATGTTCCCATTAGACAATGTGAATTTGAGAAAATAAAGCTGAAGATTAAATAAACTGATGAACGGAAGTAGCTTTTGGATTTTTGCAGTTTTTGTCTTCATAGACCTAGTTTAAGAAGGTTTTTTCCTTCATCTTTATAAAAATATGTGCAAGGGTTTTTTTTTCCCCTAAGAAAACCCAACATACAGAGAAAAAAAAGAGTAAAATTTGTTTTGGAAGTGGACACTTTTTTTTTGAAAAGTAAACATTCAAGGAGAGAACACTCTAGACAATATGATTTTGGAAACTGGATAAAGCTGTGCCAGAAATTCATTAGGATAATACTTACAATGGGTTTAGCATTGACTTTATCACCTTCGAAAGCGGTAAGCAAGTTCCAAGGCTGAAGTGATTTAACTCCTCTATTGTATTTTAGCATGTGCCTAAGATCTGTCATATCCAAGAAAATATGCTTCTGACCTGGAAGCAGAAAAAAAGCAATCTCTTTCTGCAAGGAGGAAATTTAAAATTACAAAAAAAAAAAAATTTAAAAGAAAATTTGGTCTGGTTGGTGAAATAATAGTCACGTAATAGGACTTGGCAAAGATCTAAAAGACTGTAAGAGAATTCCTGCTGTACCTGAAATGAATAGGAAAGGTACTATTGACTTCAGTTGGACCAAGACATTCCCTCCTACTAAGGGAATAACAAGTGGTCCAAGTCTTTCACCACTTTAAGTAACATCATTTTAAGTCCAATATGTTTATTGCAAGCTATTTTATTACTTGTTTCTAAATAATTATCTGATTATTGAAGAATGAAAAGATGAATATGAAAATATTCGTGGATATGAAAATATGAATATGAATATGAAAATATGAATATGAATATGAAAATGAAAAATATGAAACAAATATGAAAAGCAAAACAGGGGAAAAATCCCAATTTTTTTCAAGCCCTGACATCACTACAGACTGACAAAATAGACCACTTTATTGTAACTGTAACTATAATGATACATAAATCTATATATTATATAATGTAATCATAGAATCATAGAATGGGTTGGGTTGGAAGGGACCTTAAAGATCATCTAGCTCCAAACTCCGTGCCATGGGCAGGGACACCTTCCATGAGACCAGGTTGCTCAAAGCCCCATCCAACCTGTCCCTGAATACTTCCAGGGATGGGGCATCCACAACTACTTTGGGTAACCAGTTTCCATACCTCACCACCCTCACAATAAAGAATTTGCTCCTACTACCCAATATTAATAAATCAGTGTCATTACTCTGATATCTAAAACTGTTTGTGTTAAGCAAATAAAAATTCAATTCACATATGTAAATTAGCTATAGTATTGTGTTAATTTCCATTTTATTGGATCCTCAAGTTGCCACTTTGATAATAATCAAAAACAGGTGTTATTTTAAATTACTGCATTTAAAATAAGATGCTCTAGCAAACAGGTTATACTTCCATACACATGTACACACATATAAATTTCCATTCCAAGAAGATGACAGAATTGACCTTTGGAATAGTAAGAAATTTCTGAAAATAATTAATTATGGCTTTATTTTACTCAGACTTTTTCAACCCTATCTAAGCTCTGGAAAACTGAACAAAAGAAAGGTACAAACAATTTAGTGGACTCAGTAGAGTATATTCAATATTCTGAGAGCTTTCATGGCATAATGTTCCAGTTACAAAATGTTTTTTGTTANAAAAAAAAGTTAAACTGTTAACCTCTCAATAAAAGGATTACAAGTTCAAGAAATATAATGACATTTTCAACGCCAAAATTGCCTCACATTTTTAGATACTAGACATAGTAGACAATTTTTTAAAAAAAAAATTGCTTTGCTTTGGATTTTTAATATTATTATTATTTGTATTACATATTCTCATATATTCCGTTTTGGTATATTCTTACTTCTACTACTACTACAGAGAGAGGAACCTTATAAAGCTGTTGTTTTTCTGTAATTTTTTCTAATTACATTGAAAGAAGCAGGATTAAATTTTCCCAAATTGGGGGGGGTGGGGGTATGGGGAAAGTTCTGTTACTTTGTATTCCCTAAATTGACTTGTCTGCTTTTGTCCCTTACCAGACAAATAATTGATAGTTGAGTCTCTCACTTACACATTTCCTTCTTTAGTACCTATATAAACAGTTTTTGAGCAATAAAGATTTCTTTAAGACAATTGTAATGAACACTTGTTATGTTTTCTAAAGCTGAGCTCTCACAATTATTGACTGAATATTTAGTTGTTATATTGAATTCCTACAATTAAGAGGTAAAAGAAAGCTATTTTTTTGCTTTGATCCCATAGTTGAAAAGAAGCTAAGAGCAGACTAACATACACCTATTGTCTACAAGAAAAAATATTGGAAGTTAAATAACTTGAAGTGTTTAAAGGACAAATTTTTCTTGTTTCCCTGTCAAGAGTTTAGATTAGTTTTGATTACTGAGAGCACTCTACTATGCTGAGTCAGATGGCAAAATCACTGAAATCTATGCAAGTTATACACATTATTATTATATTTAATTTCTTGCCTTATCATGTTTTATCCTACCACGTCCTATCCTTTTCCCTCATGGAACAGAGAACAAAATAGACCCTACCTCTTTACAACCTATTGCATAACTGAAAACTATTCTCACACTGTCATCCCTTCCTCATGCTCTGTAGACTAACCAAATCATTCAGCCACAGGTAAAAGCTGTTTAATCTCTTTTCCGTTCTTTCAGTTGGCTCATACCTTTCTTGAAGTGAGAAGTTCAACAGAAAGAAGACTGCATTGAGTTCACGGACTCTGAGCTCCCTTTTCTGAACCTTTTTCACAGTTTCTGAATATTTTTCACAGTATCTTCATTCTTCTGAAAGAGAAATCTCATGACTACCAGTACAGTCATTTTTGTTAATATCACTGAAATTTTTGCAGAATACTAAGGTCTCTCCTTAACAGACATTTTTTCATTCCTTCATCCAAACAGAAGAGATAATGCTGTGCGGGTAGATGGTGGAGAGGTCGCTGCGTTATCCTGAAAGTGTCCCTGGACAGGAATCGCTCCAGTGGTGCTGCTTAGCACGTTAGCAGGTTGACTTTCACACCTGTGCTGATGGAGGCATGAAAGCACACGCTCACACTCGAGCTGGATAGCTCATGCATCACCAGAGACAAAGAGTCAGGAGGGCTTCCTTGTATAGAGTTCCGAAGGGTTTATTGCCAAACCACAATGAAGGGATCCATGGACGAAGAGCCTGAACTGAGGGCTGTGACAAACTTATATAGGAGTACAGAGAGGAGGCTGGCAGAGAACCAGTAACCAATGGTCTGAGGGTACAGGGGCGGAGAGAAGGGGGGGTAACACAACAACAACCAATGGGGAGAAGGAAGGGGTGGAATGGGGACTGGATTACAACCTTTAAAGGGGTAAAAGGGGCATGTGGCCAACGGGCCAACCAGACAGACCAAATCTGCACAGAACCACAAGGCCTGATGATGGAGGCTTCTCACCCTGAGTCAGGGGGTGATCTTAAACTTCGGAGCTGGCTCACCAATCGGCCTCTCCTGCTCCAGAGCTCTTTGGGTCCTCGGCCTCCATTGCTGCTGCCTCAGCCGCCGCAATGAAGAGAGAATATTTTCCTGCATGCTTTTTTCTTTCATTCACTGCTTTAGCTCTTGCTCCTTTCAGAGTTTTCAAATGTGTTTCATAATTGTTCTTCCATTGGTGAAGTACTCAATGTATCTGTTGATAAAGACACATTTTGATTTATCCACACCATATATAAATTTCAGAATGCAAGACTTCTAATATGCAGCATTAATATTTATAGATGTTTTCCTGAAAGGTGCTGAACCTTCACATTATGATTTTTTTCTATTTTAGTCAGTATTGATGATACTCAAAACTGCAGGAGCTACTAAGTCTTTTCAGGATTAAGTTAAGTTGATTTTCCTTAAGAAGGACACAGCTAGTCAGACCTAGAGGGCACTCATAGAGGTGAAATAGTAAAATAATCTTTTTTTAGTCAAATAACAAGGGTATGCTATAAGGTATAGAAATACAGTTTATGGGCAATGAATATTTTATTCTTATAATTTTATTTAGCAAAACTTTTTATTTTCCATCATTCAAATCCTTTTAATAGCTTCTTTTTAGTACTGGTAGAGGTTTTAATTGTAATGAAATATTTCAAGTAGTAATTTCCCACTCTTGTTTAACTGCAGACTCTCTGACCAAGCTTACTTATTTTTAGCTCAAGCACAGCTAACATGAGTCAGCTAGTAAGGTCCTAACTTCAGTACTGTTGGAAGTATAATGCATTTGAAACTAAAATGTATTTCCAGAACAACCCTGAAAATGTTGCCCTTTATCTCTTATTTTGTGCACCTCACCAATATTGAAACCCAAAGCCTGAAAATTCCCACTGAACAATGAAGTAATTTTACTCAACATTGTGCTTAAGCATTCTTTATGGTTGAGGGTGAGAAAATCAAATGTAAAAAAATATTTGAACAACAGTCTTTCCTGCATTATTCCACCATGCACAATTTCAGACTCAGTGGCCACATGCTGAAACAGCAGTTTTTATTGCTATATACTGCCTGAAACATGACATTTATTGCAAGTTTTGGTAGGAGAAGAAATGGCAGCTGTATTCAGTTTGCTATTTATTTCTCAAGGTTACTAGAAGAAGGACAGCCAGCCATTTACATATTTCACTAACAGAATAGCTCCTACAATCCATTTCTCAGGGCATTCTGGGAGCCAGAGGTCCATCTCAATTCACTTTGGTAAGATGAAAGAACTTCAGATATTTCTAGAAAATTATTTTCTGTCTCTGGCAGAAGCCTTTGATAAGCACTTTGATATTGGACTGACAAGTAATATGCCACTTTCAGCAGAAGAACAGTCAGGTCTTTTTCTGTTTGTTTGAAGAATCCATGAGAAGTTCAACAAAGAAACTTTTAACTCACTCATGAAAAAGGAGGTCAAGTCAGCCATATCATGTCTGAAGAGAAACAGAATTTAAAACCTGATAAATTACTTTTGCAGTCAAAGACGTAGCTGATCGTAGAGCTATTTCCTATCCTATTCTTAAATTGGAGCTGCTCTACACTCATGTACTTGCCCCAGATGCTACATTTTATCAATAGTCAAAAGGAAGAGTTAAGACAGGGCTTATTCAGGATGGTAGTGGGTAGTTAGTGAGCACTGCAATACAGTATAAAGTTATTCTGAACAATTAAAAAGCTAGCTCACTTCAAGCACTGGCAATCCAACCACGATGAATATCAGCCCTTGAGTCTACTTTCATTACAATACAAAGATCAGCTCTACAACTTGAATTTACTTCCTAAGCAAATACCTACATTCTTCTTTCACAGGATTAAAATATTCTCTTCACAAAGCTCGAAGACCTTTCAGTTGTGAAGTAATATTACAAAACTGCACCATTAAAACTTCTGTCTTGAAAATTCTGTGGGGAGAAATATCTCAGTAAGGTGCAATATATACAGATAAACACCCGCACACAGACTGTACATTAGCACCCAATAAAAGGTGCGCTAGAACATTAAAAAGTGTACTACTGGAGAACGTATATTAGTGACCTTGAACTGGCACGTCTGAAATGGAATTAAACATAAAATTGCTTTTCACTTGCAAGAATAAGACCCTTCTTCCCTTATTGATAATCCATGATTATAGATATTTGAAACAAATAAAAAAACAATGGTGAGAAAGATCAACTCTTTCCCTAGACTTTAATCAACTTCTGAAAAGATTCTTCCCTACTTTTGACTAAAAAAAATGAAATTGAGAGCAGAATGCATTCAGTTTTACCAAATTCGTGATAAAATTCTTCTATGTCCAAGAAAATAGAAACAGTTTCAGGAATTAAAATTATACAACCACCATAAAAAAAAAATTCCTTTGTGAGAAATGCTTTAGTTTCTTTCTTGTTGATAATGTTTAGGAGACAATTTTCTTTAGAAATTAGTGGTTAGCCCTTCTTCTTAACAAAAATAACCATCCAACCAGGAAAGCCAAGAGTCCATATTTACATGGCTGTGATAAAGAAATAAAAAGGAGAAGCAGCAGAGTAATCTGTTATGCTGTTCAAGATTCTAGGCTACGATTGGCTAATACTTGATTCTTTATACCATGTTTTTTAATGAAATTTGTGTTGTTAGAGATAGAACACAAGACAGTCTCTAAATTTTTTTTTCCTGGAATAATGATTATATTTATATTTAGCAAGTAGATTTGTTATAGAAAGGTAAAGAACTGTTTCCACCAAATTTTGAACAATTTGAACAATTTCAAAGAAAACCTGAAATGCAGACAAATGAGGAAATAATAAAGCCAAGTTAGAAATACAGCATGTGAATCTGATATTATCGGCAACAATTTCATGTTGAGTAGAAATTCTAGACTGGCTTTCTAGTCTTGATTTTCAAAGCAATGAATGGGATTATTGCCATATGCATCATGCTGAAAGGTGTCTTTGTTGACACATTTCCCAAACACATTCCCACAGTTTAACTGAAGCATAAGTTTGAACCCTTTTTCTGCATTTCATTTTCAATTTCCTTCAGTTCACTTTCGTTTTTCTTTTCCTAGAATGATATATTTTCATTCATTTTGCAGAGTTAATTGATAATCTTTCCCAGAAATAAACTGCATTTTTTTTGTTAAGAGCTGAATATATTTTAATTTCAGAAATACATGGTTGGGTTGGACTTCTGATGAGACAAGGAAAGATAGTAGTTTTTAGATGTCAGAGAGGTGTCTCAATCAGTTTTACAATGCTAAACCACCAAGCATGAGTTGGAATTTAGGCACTGTCTCCTAGAAACCAAGTGATCACAACCCTTAGAACTCTTACTTGAATGCAGTTACCCATTTCTACCAGCCTAAATCAATATTTAATTAATATTCTAAATGTGTCTTTTATTTTACAGACTTTTTTGTACAATGATTTTTCAAGTGAACAGTGTATGCTAATCAGGAGAGACATCTGTGTTCATCTGTGAGGTGAAATTCTACATCACAGAAAGCACTTGAACTCTTTAGCCTGAACCTGCACTAAGCATATGTCTGTAGCGTGAGTCATGGAAACTCCCTCCTGTTCCTGGCTTTAGCTTTTAAGGCTTTTAAGCACAGTATTCTGGGAATATTCATAGTATGTCAGGAAAAAGAGGATGCAGTATTGTTGATCCTAATACAGTAGAATCTTTCACTTCTTAACTTGTCTTGAGAAGACTTAAAAAAAAAACTGTTCAAAAATTTTGTGTATGCTACATAAACTTATAGTCCCCTACTCCCAATCTGTGTGTAACCCTATTGGAATTTCTGAGCTAGCAGGGTGTTTATTTCCACTTACAGTGAGTCATTACTTTAACTATTCCTGTCACTTGTTGCAAAATATCCAGAGGAACATCACTGACAGCTATTACAGAAAAAAAAAAAAAAAA
>VZRQ01004167.1:15032-37004 GCA_013397975.1 Machaerirhynchus nigripectus | reverse complement strand
AAAAAAAAAGATAATTTCTTACTTTATAATAGCCCTCATGTTGTTCTTCATGTTTACAGTGCTGCATTATTATTATTTTTCACACACACAAAAAAAAAAATGCTGAAAATGAGGGAGATGCCATGAAGGAACAGTATTCAAGATTCTTTCTGGTTAACAGAATATGACCTATTTCTTGCTAGTTCACACATACCTGTACTTACCTGAACATTCTAATGTGTGTGCTCTAGCCAGAACAATTTGGGATGAACACAACCATTAACTGAGCAGCATTACCAGTGATTAGAATGGCTCATTTAGCATCAATGTAATTGTTATTCCAATTCACTTGTACTAAAATCCAGCCAGAATAGAACTATAAATTGACCCAACATTTGCATTCAGTTTTTTATCTTGTTGTTTTTAACATTACTAAATTACTATTACTACTATTATTGTTATTCAACTGGCATGTTCCAAAAACAGGGTTTTGGGCTACCTGATCTAGCTGAAGATGAAGGAGATTACTGCAGGGGGGTTGAACTAGATGACATTTGAAGGGAAAGGTGACAGGACAAGGGGCAATGGTTTTAAACTGAAAGAGAACAGGCTTAGATTAGATGCATTTCTTGCTCAGAGAGGTTGTGGATACGCCATCCTTGGATGGTTCAACGCCAGGTTGAATGAGGCCCTGAGCAACCTAGTCTAGTGAGTGGCACCCATGTCCATGGCAGAGGGGTTGGGACTTTAAGGGCCCTCTCAACCCTAACCATTCTATGATTCAATGAATCTAAGTAACATTGCTAAAGGTTGGATAAATTCAGAACTGCTGTCTCAGTTGAATGACTTTGCTGTCATACTTATATTGCCTTTTAGCCTTGGAGAACTAGCTAAGGCTTATCTACTTCAATTTGTTTAACGGCCATAGTTGTGAGGTTCTTATCTGTCTTAAAAGTATTTTGAATGTCTGCAAGAGAGGTGCAAATTTTAAAAATTACCTGACCTTAGGCTGCCAAATTAAAATATGGGAAGGTGTAAGAGGAACAAAGTATATATCTAGAAAGAATAGTAATGTAGCAATGGTATAGAATGGAATGTGGAACAGATGACCGAAAGAATGCTAATTATTGTATTACTCATTATTTAAGCCAAGAAAGTTGAACAGGTGTGGGACAAAACTTAATTAGTAATTTCAAAATAGCTGTTGAAAATATAATACAGGTAGTTCATCTATGTTTTTCTTGATACCTAATGTCAGTTTCCTTCATCTTAGTAGAATTACTATGATTTATAACAATGTTGTCAAAGAAATGTGATACATAAGAGGAAGAAATTACATAGTCTTGAATGATACTGATTTAATATGTCCTCTTGCATTGGTGATCTTTCTTCTGAATATTCTTAAGGACAGGAATTCTCCCACCACAACCTCTGTGAAAGTATTGGCAAGGGACTTCCTTTCTGAAAACATACTGGCATAAGCTAAGGTAGTCGACATTTTTACAGTGAATATAATCAAACATTTAATTTATTGAGTAATAGTATACATTCTCCGTGTGTGGGAGTATTTGCAACTGGTCATCTTCCTAAATAGCATCCCAGAGTTAATTGCAAATTACTGAGCATGAATTGCAAAAATAAATTCTAAGACTGCGCCACATAAGAAGACTATGACTATAATTTTCCTTGCCAGACAAATAATACAAGAGAGGACTGTTATGAATAAGCTGTTTCTAGAAAAACATATGTATAATATTATAATACAGACAGAAGAAAACACATCAAACACCAACAGAATTTGCCAAAGAATTATTATAACTTTGAAGATGAAGAATTAAAAATTCAAAATCCTTCATCAAATGTTTTCAGCTTTATTTCAGATATCTATTATACTACTTCTTTCACTGTAAACAGCTTGCATATTTATGCTAAGAGAACATTTTCTATTCATATGGTTTTCTAGAGTCTCCAAAAATAACATGGCTTTAAACATGCTTATAATCTTGGCAAAAATTTTAACTAACATCTTGCAATACAGCTTTTGAAAATAGAATAAGTACCCATATGTGTTCTTGAAGTGTGTCTTAACATTTTCTAGCTCGTTCAGATTTTGAAATTGATTTATGTTTTGTTCTTTCCTTGCCTCTACTTAGATGAACAATATACTCTTGTTATAAACTGGGAAGAGCACACAGTCTGCAAGGCAGGCATAGAAAAACTCTGTCTTCTGTTCTTAATGTACTCATGCTTGTTGGTATTGAAATCAGTGGATGTTTTGAGAATGACTTTCAAATATATAGAAAGAAGAAGAGAAAAAATGAAAAGGGAGGGAGGGAAGGTAGAGCCATCTAAATAACATGCCCTTTACTTTTTTGTTCTCATCTCCACTTTCATGATTTCTCTGAAATTGAAGTGAAGGCTTTCAGACAAGAACAACTCAAAGCAACCTGGAGGAGACCTTGACTCAGACTACAATATCACATCAGTGCTGCTGATGTCAAGAGTAGCTTACCTGCCAGCACAATGTTTTTGAATGGCTAACCATTACCACTCACATCACCACTGACTTCTGTTAGTATAAGAATGAAATAAGTATCCCTCTTTCTTTTTCAAAGGTAACTGATTTTCAAATGATGAACAAATGGCAACTGTCTATAGCTGTAACATTTCAGATCCTGATGGAATTTAGGACATGATGAAATGGAATGTCAGGGACTTTCAGACTGGACATTAGAAAATTATTTTCACTAAGAAGGTGGCCAGTCACTGCAACTGGCTTTCCAGGGAAGTGGTCATGGCACCAAGCCTGTCAGAATTCTAAGAGCATTTTGATGATGCTCTTGGTCATACTGTTATTTTTAGGTAGTCCTGTGAGGAACAGGGAGTTGCTCTATGATTCATATGGGTTCCTTCCAACTTCAGATATTCTGTGTCCATGACATAGAATCAACTACATACATATTAAACTGAATACATACAGTGAGGCTTAATAAATAAGCAAACCATTAATATATTGCCTTATTCTGGGGCATTTTCACATAGGTGAAGTTTTCATTGCAATGCCTAATTTTAGGAGAATGGTTTGTCCCTATAAAGCTTTAATTGTCTTGCAATACAGTTTCCAGAAACCAGCACAATGAAGAAAGTAACAGTGAAGTGATAACATTATAAAAGCCAAGGAGGACATGTAGGGAGATTTGCCTTAAATATATTTTATATTCGGAATTTCAAAGTTAATCTTATCCTAAAGCACTTAAACTAGATTAGATCTTTTTCTCTTACTGAAGGCATTGCACAATCCCTTTTAAATTTCATAAGATGAATTATTTTTCTGAGACAAGATAAGGTTTTGATTTGCTTGATTTTATTTCCTTTATTATCACTTCATATTCAAATACTGAGCTATGTGGTATTATGAGTAAAGTTCTCCCAGTCTTTTCTTGCAGAAACTATTTAAGTTTCTATAAATATTTTCATAATTATTAGAGAACAATCTAAAGTGTAAACATCCCAAATGTGCCTTCAACTCTTTATGTACCTTCCCTGTTTAAAACCCCACAACAAACAAACAAATAAACAAACTAAAAACCTCACAAAGCAACAACAAGAAAAAAAAATTAAAAATCCCCAGCCTTTAATACAGAAACTGTTCTTGAAAAAATAAATTCAGGCCAGATAGACCCACATTCCTTTTAGGTGCATTCTAAGAATTAAAATACAGAATCAGGAATTCCAGTGTGTATTCTATTCCATTTTAGAACAGCTTCAAATAAAGAAACTGAAAGTAGCCCATATTAATATATTACATGGCTGAATAGATAGAATATTTTTCTGCTTTTCCAAAATCCAAGTTCAAATCTGTTCAGAACGGGGTAATACAATTAAGTCTGGATTCCATACATTTGCTGTGCACATGGTGTGATTCTTGGGGATGGTCGTGTGCAGGGCAAGGAGAGCCAATGATCTTTGTGGGCTTCTTACAAACCTGTATATTCTGTGATTCTGTGATTAGGAAGCAATAGAAAGATGCCATCACTCAACTTTTGTTGTCTCAAAGGATATAAAGGATATCAAAGGATACATAGCACAACTAATGGCCCGCAGGTTGGATGAAAACTTAGCTTATTCAATATATAGTCATCTTTCTGCATTTTCAATAATAGACACACAGTTATACAGAGATGTTAAAGTGCTACATACCTCACTCAAATGGCCAGAAGTTTATTGAATACTAGAAACTACTAAATTTTATACACACATGCTTAAATGGGAATGTATAAACTTAATTCTACCTTTGGAAATAATTATCAAATTGCAAAGCAACTGTGAGTATATCACCAGTTGCACCCTGTATCTCACAACTTCTTCTGTATCTCTTCCTCTCTCTTTATCCCTTTATTTCCCTAATATCCCCTCTCTCTACTTCTCAAAATGTATGTCCTCCTATATCTTAAAAGTTCATTAAAAGTACTAATAAAATGTCAGTTCTTTATCTCACTTCACATGCAGATAAATTACCTTTTTCTTTTAAATAGTCTATAATGTAAATTATAATTTTTAAAATGTCATTAAAATACATAATTGGAAATAGTTTTGGTGCATCTAAAGAAATACATAAAAGTCAAGTAAAATTAGTATTATATTAATTCAGAAAAAGAAAATTTTTAGGTAGCTGAACTGGTAACAAAAATAATTAAATTACATGGAGCACCATGAATTAGATAAGCAGTGGCAGTTATTAAGCTCTTTTAACATAAATACCTTCAATCAAAATTAATTTTATATCATCTTTATGATACTTCTGTAGTTGTAATGCATTTAAACTATTGAAAAAAACACAGAATACTGAATTTGTGGTAGTATCTGTACTCCAGTACATGCATATTTAGAACACAGATCATTGTGGAAAAAATGAATGGATGTGTCCAGAGACCCTTATGCACTGTTGGCAACAAAGTATATAGTAAGAGTCGATACATTAAAATTTTTAAAAAGTTACAATAAATCACTTGTTAAATATATTACATAGTATGTATTTTCAATAAAATACTAATGCACTTGCAAGTGATAAAAGCCTTAGAATATACACTGAGCTAGCAAGTGGGCAATTTTAAGAAAAGAGGGGAAGAACAGAACTTGTTAGAAAGTTTTCACATATTGCTCTTGATAATTATGATCTGTACCTCATTTTGGACAGGTTGCAGCTTCATTTCAGAAACAAGGTTTACTTTTTTTGAAGGAAAGTTGGGTAGGGACATAGCATTCAAATCTTTCCTTCCTTCCTCCCTTTTTTTTTTTTTGGCAATCTTTTATACCTAAACAATCCCCCTTTTAAAATTATTTGTTGAATACAATATCCATACATGTATATAATCAGTCACACAGGGTGGGTTTGTCTCTTTCAAAGTTCCTTATAAAAACCCCAAATCGCCAGCACTTCTAGATTAATACATTGATTACATTTCAAATAAGATAGTAGTGAAAAAAATACCTACTATATTTATATATATAATTTTACAACATTTTGTAAAATGCTAAACAGCATTGCTCATTACCTGGTAACTTCATCACTTGATGAAATTTTAAGGCATGGCATCAACATTTCTAGTAGTAGATGTCCAGTAGTACATGCATTTGGGAGAGATGCTCCACTCTGTCACCCTACATCTCTGCAATCCCTTTGGACTTTGGAAGGTTTCCTTAGAATTTTCTTAATATTTTACAACCAAAGATACCGTGCACATTATTTTAATGATCCAGCTACCCAAAGACCTCTTTATATAGTTATGGTTGGACCTTTAAAAAAAAAAAAAAGCACAATTAACAGCCATTATTAGTCTTGTCCCAGTCTTAAGCATATCGTGGCCAATAGAGAATCTTAAGGGAATTAGTAGAAAACCCTGTGTGA
The DNA here is from genome assembly GCA_013397975.1 of Machaerirhynchus nigripectus. Classification (NCBI taxonomy): domain Eukaryota; kingdom Metazoa; phylum Chordata; class Aves; order Passeriformes; family Dicruridae; genus Machaerirhynchus; species Machaerirhynchus nigripectus. The sequence goes on along the minus strand of VZRQ01004167.1, from coordinate 31,117 downwards.
TTCTACCATTGTAGGCAGAATACACATTCAATTCCTGAATGATTGTACTGCAGAACACACATATTTCACTTCCTGAATGATTCCCTTGCTTTATGGAGGACATTATTACAAAAGGAGAGCTGCTTATTCTCCTTGCAGCAAATGTCTCTTGGGGAATAAGAGCTGCAGTAGTAAATCAGTGCTTACTTGAGTGTTCTTCCCCTTTTTTTTTTTTTTTCCTGAATTTTCTGTTGTGGAAAAGTAATTTTAGGTACTGTTATTTTTACCTTTTCTTTTTTTTTTTTTTCTTTCCAGACAAAACACATGTCTGAAAACTCAAGAATTCTTATAAAGTGGAACTTCCACCTTACAAAGAGTTCCAGACCTAAACTTGTCTTTCTTGCAAAAGAAATGTGTGGGTGGTGGCCTATACCTTTCTGTACAATAGACAGGGTCAAATTAAGAGTGCATAAACTGTACTTTTGGCCTTTGACTATATGGATAACTTGGAGAAGTAAGAAAAACACTTATTCATAACTTATATGTATTTTATACCTTATATTAACTAGCTAATTAAAGGAATATACAAAGGTGAATATTAACAGCATGCACCCAGAATGTAGTAAAAAAATTCCCTTTCAGGAAGAAAACAAAAACCAAACAATTGGCAATATGCTTATTTTTTTCACTATGTTGCTTTGTTATATACCATTCACTAAGCAGAGAGTGTGAATAAAATGTCTGTGCTTGGATTCAAACCACTCCAGCACTTAATATTAATTGCTTTGATAAAACATGTGTCAGAAAAGGACAAAACAAAACAAAAAACCCTGACTAAACATCTTTTGCTCAAGTCCCAGCTCCACTAAATCTTCTAGACAGAATTTCCTTTGCGGAAAATTTTAATTCCCGCTTTCCTCTTTAAAACAGTAGGTGTCCCTTACATGAGCTATAACTTTTGCATAATTGGGCAGCCTAGGAGTCTCTCCAAATTTTCTGTGGTGGGCATAATTTTTCATCAGCACATCTGTCATAAGTTTACAAAAATCTAGGAACAATTATCCAGAAGAAGTAAATTATGATTTATGCAATGTCTATAAACTGTGATAGAGAAAACCTTGTCTTTTTCTCTCTATTCAGAAAACATTTGTTCTGTCAGTTTGCACTTTAAACACGTCCTAATAATATACAACATAGGCAACATTCTGTTGTTTCCTCATGCACTACTAGTTTATTGAGGCAAATTTGTAGTTTCATATGGAAAACATATGGCTCTTTTGGAAAAAAATCCCTCTATATTACTCCAAAGAATAATTTATTCCATGAATAAACTGGGTTTTCTCACACTGGTTTGACAAGACAAAATGTAGAAAGAGATTTTGGTGGCTGGTTTGTTGTTCATATGTTTAAGTCAAACTTGAGTATGACAAACATGAATGCTCCTCTTGCTTTGAGTTGACAGAGAAACTGGGTGTGTTTTCACAGTGACTTTGATATTGGTTCAGATTTCAGAAAATAAGAAGGTACTATGAGGTGTTATTCATGTATTACCTCTACTACCTCAAGGAAACCTCAATTACTACTTTGGCTCTTGAATCTCCAGAACACAACTAAGCAAGAAGTTAACTAAGTGTGACTGAGATGCAAATGAAAACAGAAGCACTTTGGACACTGACAAAATTAGTCAGTCAGTGTCTTACTTATCTTTGTTTGAGAGTATGATCTTTTTCCTGGTATTAGGTCCCTGGTTTTATATGAGAAAATGAAGGTTAGTGGTTGTTTCTATACAGTGGAGAAAATGTTTTCTACCCCAACTGAAGATTTATGTATATTGATTAATATAAAATAATGCACAATAAATGTTGCATTTTTAAATTTACTTTGAGGTTTTTACAATCAAATGTACTACAAGACTGAGGAGTGTTCTTCTGGGGTGCTTTCAATAAACTGTTCTGCTGTGGCACTTGCACTTAAACACACTGGCTGGGGAAGGGTGCCCTATCCTAACAAGGAGATAGAAGATGGAAAAGTTAGACACCATGGGACACGAGTGACTGACTTCACTGAAGACAGCAGCTGACAATCAGGCTGAACTGTAACAGTGAGCTATATTCAATCACTGTCACGGTTTAAGCCCAGCTGGCAGCTAAGCACCACACAGCTGCTCACTCAACGTGCCCCCTTCCCCCGTGAAATGGGGAGGAGAATCAAAAGTAAAACTTAGGGTTGAGATAAGAACAGTTTAATAGTTGAAAATGAGGAAAAGTAAAATAATAAAAGTAAATAAGAAGAAGGGAAAGGAAAAAAACAAACAAGTGATGCACAATACAATTGGTCACCACCCGCTGACTAGTGTCAGACCACCCCCTTCCCAAGCCCAGATCAGCCACCTTTCTGGGTTAATCCCTCCAGTTCCTGTACTGGGCATGACATTCTGTGGTGTGGAATATTCCTGTGGTCAGTTTGAGGCACCTGTCCCAGCTGTGCTCCTTCCCAGTTTCTTTTGTGTTCCTCCTCACTGGCAGAGCATGAGACAGGGTGGGGCACAAAAGTCCTTGATTAGGATAAATAAGACTTAGCAAAAAACCAAAATATAAGTGTGTTATCAACACCATTCTCATTCTGAATCCAAAACACAGCACTTTAACAGCCACTGACAAGAAATTAAATCTATCCCAGATGAAACCAGGACAATCACTTTCTGATTAAGGTCAATCAATAACTTGGCAGATGGTACAATAACCAAAGACGAGAGAAGACTCAGATGCTGATGAGATAGAAGATATAAACCCTTACCAAAGAAGGAATCCAAATCATCGGACTATTAGATGAGTTAATTCTGTCAGAGTTCAATTTTTGCCTTAAGAGTTGTTATATTTTATTTAGTAAAACATGTTTTCTTCTAGCACAACATAGAGAAAAAAAAGAATAGTTGGGATGCTTGATTTTTTTCTTCCCTAAAGGGAGATCTGGGTAGAATTGAAGTATCTAGTCACAAGAAAAATTATCAGAAAGCAAACATTTCAGCAGCCACCCCCTTTGAGTCTTATATATTTGTGTATGGATGGCATTCTGAATCAGTACCTTCAGCATCTACCTTTCTGTGTTAAAACATAACATAGACTGAGGAACTATATGGTATCAGAGGGGACCAGATTTTGTTGTGATATATTTAACAGTGCATATACTTTAGGAGAGGTAACTAAGTCTCTAAAAATATACTGTGTATTTGTGACCTCTCAAGTGCTCTCTCTGGCTGTGAATACTTCAGTTAACTTCTCTTGGCCTTGATTTGCTTGCCAGTTAAACAGAGAGATATAAAACCTTAATAAGAGATATGGTACTTTAAGAATAATGTATCAATATTTTTAATCAACTCTGTGTCCTTGGAAATAGGGAATTATAGCCATCCAGGACATGGCTCAAGGAATAAGAAACTTTCTTGGTATTTTTCCAGTGTTTTGTTTAACTTTGCAGACAAAACACTTTGCCCTAGTTGGAGTTGACAGTAATTTTTATGACAAATAAATTAAGTCTCATCATGATTATATTTTACTGTTCAGAGAGTTCCCTGCAGACTGGCTGCAAGTTGTTCATCATTTAGCAGAGCTGATTTGACATCAATCTGAATTCCATAATAGCGAGCACGTCATTTAAACCACTCTTGACCAGAGTAACTTAAAGTATCGTCAACCTGAATGAATTCAGAGGTCCAACACGTTTATTCTGTTTTCTGGAGCAAATAAAGTTAATAATTAACTAACTAAACAAAAACTACTGAACTAGCTTAATTCATCAGGAAAATATCTAGGGTAAAATTAAAAAGAAAAAGGCATGAAAAATAGAATGTTCTGCATCAAACTGCTTTTAATACTACAAGTATGTCTGAGTACTCTGCTTTTTGTTTTGCTTTGTTTTCTAGGGCATTGTATCAAAAAGATCTTTTGAACTTATATGTGCTAACTGATATATGTATTTGTATATGGCATCATAAAGGAGGTAATTTTAGTTTAGAATAATTTTCCACTACTTCTAACACAAAAGTGAAAAAAAAATCTTCTGTGAATAGATGTTTAGCAGATGTAAAACTGTCACATATAATCTATAAAACATTTTGTCGGCGACAGGGCCCTTGTTGATAAAATGAACAGTGTCTGCCTGGGCTTTAGCTAACTGTCCCAGTTCTGCCAATTACGAAGTGACACAGTTAATTCTGTTACAGTCAGTGCTCTGAGATACATTACTGTTATACCATTAAAACCCATTCAGCTCCACATTCCCTGGAAGGCGACAGAATTATGATTGGATTTCTATGTCAAGGACTGGATTTTGGAGTGAATCTAAAATTCCCTATGGATATTTCAAAACTGGGTGACTGAACGTGATTTGTCCCATTGTTAGAAAATGCCACCCTTTCTAGACTTCTTTAAAGACAAGTGATAGAACAGCGTATATTGACCCACAGGCTGAAGTGTTTTGCTGACGTCAGGATGGAGATTAAGATTCTTGAAGATACATATCTCAAAGAAACCATTAAGAAAATAAATTGAAAAAATTAGATCTTCAATTCCATGTAGGTTTACATAAACTTACTGTTTCATGGTTGTCCTAGGTTACAATATAGATGTATTTAAGTATTCTGTTACCACCAGCTGCGGGGCATTAANACTGGATCACTGCTTCAACAGAACCATCACTCCAGGAGGACTGCAGCTACCATTTAATTGGACTGCTACCAACCCCCTGACTGTCAGGGGGTCAGGTTTGTACTCTGACACTGTCAGTGGGTTGGGGTTTTTTTGTACTATTGCCTTTATTTTATTTTTCCTATTAAATTGTATTTCTGACTTGGAGTCTCTCACTAGTTTGCTTTCAAACTAGCACAATGGTTCTGCAAATTAGTGAATAAAATGCCTACCCACCAGCCCTAGTTGTCCTAGATGTCTTAGTCTCCACCATGCTTATACCCAGTTCTCTGCATTTAAAAGAAAATGGAAATATTAAGGATTTTGTGGAGCAGACTGAATATCACTTCTACACAGACTTTATCTTTCTTAGGTACATAGATCCCTTGGTCAAGCTTTGGACTAAACCACAACTGAAGTAAGATTAAAAACGTGATCATTAGGGTCAGGGTGAATAAAGAGCAGTGAGAAATCTAATGCAGGAAGGAAAAGTGTGAGATTGTGGGAATGAGGACAGACTTGTGGTGAAGAAAACAAGGGTAGAGAAGAGGATCAGTTTGGCTGTAATAAGATAATGACAAGAGACAAAATTCACTAGTTTAAATTTTATATTTTGCAAACAGATCAGCAAAATGAATGTAAAGAAGCAAGAAGGCTGGGGATAAAAAAATTGAAACATAAAAAATTATCCAGCTGAAAATGAGCAATATTTGGGCTTTACCCCAAGCTAAAGGGTTTTTTTTCTACAGATGCTAAAGAATGTGGGAAACTACTGTGATTATTCGCTAAAATATTCATTTTGTTAAGGACAAAGAAATAAAGTTAACCCCTGATGACTTCAGTGTTGCATACATGACGATGGTTTTAACAGGTGGGGAAAAAAGTTCCACTTATATCTAGTTATGTATTCAGTTTGCCCTGTGTGCAGATATTTAGATAAGTATGAACACAAGTAATCGACTGACTTACTAATGAAGAGAACTAACAGTATTTTGCAGAAATACAAGTTGTTCACTATATAGATGCTTACACATACATTCCACAAAATGTCAAAAATCTATTTTATTCCAAGAAGTTAGGAAGTAAAATTAACATTCAAATGTGATAAACCATACAACAGAACCTAAAGGCACTGAGAAACTGCAGGCTAGATGTGCCAAGAAGCCAGATGCTGCCTTTGGAATAATATTTTTCAGGCCTTGGCGTCAAAAATCTGAGATGCCATCCAAATTATTCCTACACCCTATAAAAGCTGTTTTCTTCAAACAACATATTAGCTATATTAACTACCCAGGTATAGAGTAAAAATAGATGAGGGTTAAGATCGAAGCAATCCATTTGAGCTAATCTTATTAGTTCAAATATTACACACTTATAATACCTGAGAATGTTTTTTTGATATGACATGTGAGTCAACAAGGTGGATATAAGAAATTTAGAAGACAAGCATTTTTCTCTGTGCTCCATGAGTCTTGTTTTCTCTTTCTAATACATTGCTATGAATTTCACCCTGCAATATTAATAATAAATAGGCTATAAGACAGCAATCACAAATAGCTCTTATGAAGCCAAGCTAATAACATATATACAGTCTTTTATGTTATTTCCACAATGAAAGACTTGCTTTTTTACTACAGTAATTTGTATTCTAGAGATAGCCACTGAGTTAATGGGAGTTTTGCTCTTGGTTCAAGAGTCTTGAGATTATTTCATAAAGTTTTCACCATAAGATTTCACTGGACTTGATTTTTGGGACACCTTTATGATCTTTACTGAATATCTTCCACACAGCTCAAGTTATAGCAAAGCCCCATTGGAAATTCTAGAATAAACAAGGAGGCAGTGTCAAAGAGGTAAGACTGGTCCAGCAGCAACTGTGTAAATGGAAGAAGCTTGTTATTCTCCTTTCCTTCCCCAGCAGTTCAGCTCCAGTCCCCAAGACCTCTCATCACCTTTCTGATTTCTTAGCTGTGTGGTAGCTCCCTAAACAATTTCATTTCAAATATTTGTTGTTTAAACTGCTTAAATTAACTCTGGCTTGTTTTTTCCTGAAAAGGGTCAACAAGAGCTTAAACAAGGAGCTAAATGGGCAGTTCTGTCAGGTTAGTGATGAACGGCTGGGGCAAAATGAAGGCTGGGGGAAGCAATTGCTTTTCCTGAAAGAAGTACAGCTGGAAGATCTATAGGATGAGACTTCATGCTCAGCTATTCTAGATGGATAACAAGAGTTAGCTACCAAAAAAAAAAAAAAGAAAAAAGTCAGTTTCCAAAGAACTGTAAAAAAATATGTTCAACATGTTTTAACAGAACTGATTAATCCAATGATCTCTCTTTTGTGTTGATTGCAGTCACAGAATCAAACATGTTGGAAAAGACCCCTGAGATCACTGAGTCCAACCTATTTTTTTTACAGTCCAGTCATTTTTTCTTTGTTTTCAGGAAATATACCATAAGGCTATATCTATATAACTATATCAAATTTTTAAAATCAAGTATGGGTGTGTTGAGAAATATTTCCATTAATACTACTCAAGCAAGAGTATTGTGTTGTATTGTATTGTACAGTATTACTACCTGTCAGGATACACTACAACAGCATTTGTCATCAAAATCAGCATTTACTGTCTTTCTCACTATAAAAGAAGTGGTTGACTTAAGACACGAAAATTAGTCCATCATCTGTAGAGTCCATTTGCACAGTTCTCCACAGGGAAGTTTACTTCTGGAAATAATCAACAACAGGATAGTAATTTTTAGTTAAAACAGCTGATTTTCTCATGGAATGTCAGTGCAAAAGAGACAACTATATCATGTTACCAGAGTTCTACATTTTCAGCTTGAATTCTCCCACTTCTCTGATGTGTTCTGACAAGAAGTGGTCTGGCTCCATCTGTTCTGTACGATTTCCATGGGTAGTTGAATTATTTTCTAGGACCAATCACACACGGATTCTACTTGTACAGCATGTACTCCAGTGTCCTGTCTCAGTGTCTGCTGTTGTGCACACTCTGTGTATCACTCTGTTGTGTATCAATATGTCTTGTATTGGCAAGTCCAAATGTAGATCCAGAATTTCAGGTGTGGGTTCACAAATGCTTCCTGTAAGGTAAGGCTCTCCCTGAACTCCTTGGATCTGCTGACCACTCTTCAAAGTACAATCTTTTATATGGTTGGTCACATAAGGTCAATAAAAACATCTCACAAAGTTTTTACTGTCTGACTTGAGAACTCAGTGACATGATTTGCAGAAAGGATAAGACAAGAGCTTGAACCCAAATAGTTCAAAGGTATTATTTTACATAAAAACGTAAAATAAATGTAAAACTCCTTTCGTGAGTTCTCTATGTGTCTGTTCATCACCTGTAAAATAGTACCACTCCACTTCTCAGGGATGCTGCAAAAATAAATTAATTAATGTTTATGATACACTCACATTCCCCAGAGGCAAAGCTCACAAGAAAATAAATAATTTTGTCTTTGAAGCAACATTTGATTAGTGTCCAGAAGTGAAAAATTTTGAATAGGTATAAAATATAGTGTAAAAACTCCTTGGTAACTGAACACCATACAACTTGGGTACTGAAAAAGGGAATGAAAAGTATGTGTTTTTATTATATAGGCTGTGTGAAAATGCATTTCAAAGAATCATAGAATGGTTTAGGTTGGAAGGGACCTTAAAGATCATCTAGTTCCAACAGACTGCAGTGGGCAGAGACACTTTTCACTAGACCAGGTTGCTCAAAGGTTCATCCAACTTGGCCTTGAACTCCTCCAGGGATGGGGCATTCACAGCTTCTCTGGGCAACCTGTTCTGATGCCTCACCACCCTCCCACTAAACAATTATTTCCTAATATCTAATCTAAACCTTCTCTCTTTTATTTGAATCCATTACTCTTTGTCCTGTCACTATGTGCTTTTGTAAAAAGTCCCGCTTTCTTCTGTCTCCCTTCAGGCACTGGAAGGCCAAAATTAAGTCACCCCTAAGCCTTATCTTTTCCAGGCTGAACAATCCCAATTCTCCCAGCCTTTCCTCATAGGAGAGGTGCTCCGTTCCTCTAATCATCTTGGGGGCCTCTTCTGGACTTACTCCAGCAGGTCAATGTCCTTCCAGTGACAGAACTGAATGGAGCACTCCAGGTGAGGTCTTACAGGAGCAGAGCAGAGGGGCAGAATCCCCTCCCTCACCCTGCTGGCCACCCTGCTTTGGATGCAGGATAACCTGACAGAATACAGTTGGCTTCCTGGGTTGTGAGAGCACAGTGCTGGGTCACATCTAGTCTCTCATCCACCAGCACCCCCTAGCCCTTCTCAGCAGGACTGCTCTTGAACTGTTCATCCCCCAGCCTGTGCTGATACCAGGGGCTGCCCTGACCCAAGTGCAGCACCTTGCACTTGGGTCTTGTTAAACCTCATGAGATTCCCATGCACCCACTTCTCGAGCTTGCCCAAGTCCCTCTGGGTGGCATCTCATCCTTCACGTGTGTCAGTAGGACCACTCAACTTGATATCATCAGCATATTTGCTGAGGATGCACTCAATCCCTTCATCTGTGTCATTATGAAGGTCTTAGATAACAATGACTCCAAATATGGACCCCTGAGAGACACCACTTGTCACTGATATCCATTGGGACTCTGTGCCATCAACCACTACCCTCTGGGGAAAGGAGTCAGGCTCTTGAAGGACTCAAGCTATTAACTGTGAATAAAAAAGTAAAAATTCTAATTGCTTATCTTTCAATTGAAATTCTGAAGAAAATGTTATATACAAGTAGGTATCATTCTTAAAAGCAGAAAGAAAATCCTTTATTTAAGTGTTAATTTCAGTATCAAGTTGTTAATATGGCAGTGAATTAATTTTTCTAGTGCAGTGAACTTTAGAAACACACACCTTTATGTAATCATGCACAACAGTGATAATCAACTTTTTATGCTTTTACCAACCCTGAGTTAGAAATTTTTTTCCAAAGCATCATTTCTGTTGCAGATAGCTATACTGCTATGCTGAAAAATTAGTTCATGAATATATTCAAAGTTTTCATTAGCTTAGACATTAAGTATTACCATAAATAAATACTCTGTTGCATAACCAGTGAATCCGAGATAATAAAAGATGAAGATATCTGTTTCAAATATCTTACACTCTGAGACCTCAGAGAGTCCCTAAATTACATTACTGATAGTACAATAGGGAAAATTCTCATAGAGTGTGCTGGTTTTGGCTGGGGTAGAGTTAATTTTCTTCCCAGTGGCTGGTATGGGGCTGTGTTTTGGATTTGTGCTGAGCACAGGGTTGATAACGTAAAGAGGTTTTTTGTTACTGCTGAGCAGTGCCCACATAGAGACAAGACTTTTTTCTGCTTTAACTAGTGCCACATTGGTAAGGGACTTTGGGTTATATGGGAATTTGGGAGCATACACAGATGGGAAAATTGCCCCAGCTGACTAAAAGGATATTCCATATGCTATGGTACCATGTACAGTTCACAAAGCCTGTGGAGAAGAAGGATGAAGCAGGGAATGTTTGGAGTGATGGTGTTCATCTTCCCAAGTCACTGTTAAATGTTATGGAGCCTGCTGCCCCAGAGATGGATGAACACCTGGTTGCACCTGGGAGTGGTGAATGAATTCCTTGTTTTGTTTTACTTGAGTGCATGGGTTTTAAACTGTCACCTATTAAACTGTCTGTATCTCAACCCATGAGTTGAGATACTTTAACTCTTCTGATTCTCTTTCCCATTCCACTGGTGGGAAAGTGAACAAGCAGCTGTGTGGGGCTGGTTGCTTGCTGGGGTTGAAGCACATAAATAGTTCAAAAGTAGAATATCTTATACAAAGAGAGAGTTTAGTTCTAGATCTCTTTTAATGAGCTTTAAAAGTATGCCGTGTGCAAAATACAGCGCTAGCATATTTCATTCTTTTTGTTTGGATTTGTTTGTTTGTTTGTTTTGTTACTGAGAACTTGGCTAGGAATTATGGCCAGGAAATAGACTGGTCCCAGTCTGCCCTTCCAGTCAACTTTACGCAAAGCCACTGTTAGCTGCAGGATCACTGTAGCTGGCCATCACAGTGCCCAACCTGCATAAAGGCAGTTTTAGCTTGGGTTGCTTATTGTCCACATGATCCAGCTGCAGCGATAGATGCAAGTTGCTAATAATATACGTGGATGAGCAGAATGTGCCAAAACATTTGGCCAAAGCATTTTCATTTGCTCCACAGTTTCACTTAAAATACGATTGCTGTCTGTAACTTGCAAGCCTGACATGACAAGGAAGGCTGAATCTAGGCTTAAACAAGAGCTGTTGTTCACATTTAATGTACAATAAAGTCATATCCATGATTATTCTTCTTAGAATTTTTTGCTTAAACATTCATAAGCTAATGATTAGCAAAAGTTTGATTTTAGCTCGTGATTCCTATATGTCTTAATAGTATCTGTGCTCAATTTCTCACAATGGAAATGCGGGAAATTGATCTCAAAATACACCTCCATTATAAAGGGTGCATCACAAGTCTGTGTAAAGTACAGCAACACCAATAGATACAACAATAAGCAGGGAGCTATGAAATCATGATTCTTTTAAACTCCAAATCTTCTACTGATATAATGCTGCCTGACCTTAGTCATATTAAGTAAAAGAGTGGTTGGTTGACATTGTCCCTTGGGAGGCAATCCTTGAAAGGCAAAGGAGTCCAGGAAGGATGGACATTTTTCAAGAAAGGAGTGTTAAAGTCACACAAGTGGGCCATTCCCATGTGCTGAAAGATAAGCTGGTGGAGAAGACTGGTCTGGCTGAAGGAAGATTTTTGATTGAATCTCAGAAAAAAAAATAGTTTATGCCTGTGAAAGAAGAAGCAGGCAACTCAAGAGGACTACAAGGATGCTGTGGAATATTCAGGGAGAACATTATGAGAGCTGAAATTCAACTAGACCTTAATCAGCTGCTGCTGTGCAATACAATAAAAATTGTTTATATAAATGCATAAACAGCAAAAGGGGAGACAAGAAGAATCTCCATCCTTTATCGGATGCAAAAAAGGATCAGGAAAAGGCTGAGTTACTTAAGGCTTTCTTTGGCTCAGTCAGCAATAGAATTAATAGTTTTCTTCCCTTTTACTATTAAAATAAACTTTTTTACTCATTTTGTTATTTTGTTGTTTTGGATTTTTTTAAAATTTGATATCTGGTTTTACAAGTATTCATCATCAGTATGTCAGTGTTATTTTATATTGGTATTCACAAGCTCATACTGTTGCCCTAGGACCTTGCTGTGGTACAGCACTGTGCTCACCTAAGAAAACTACTGCATCAGCTGTTGTAAAAGTCAACTGTTTTCTAAATGTCAGTAGTATAAATAGAATGTTAAACAACAGAATCATGCAAATTAACAAGGCTGGGGAAAGCTTACCAACATGTCTTATTTAAACATGCAAATCTAAAATTTTGAAAATGTAAAACTAATTTATGAATGCACAATAGTTACTCAAAGGATATTTTCTAACATGCTAGAAGACATTCATCCCATTTGTCCTTCTGTACAAAACTTCACCTGTTTTAAGGAAAACAAGCATTAAGGTATCTTCTGATCTGTAACAATTTTAAGAAAAATCTTTCCTGGATGGACAGTCCATATATTCTTTCCAGTCCATACAGCTGTTGATGCATGAAATTACTGGCAATACTATTTAATAATGATAAACTATACGCCAAATAAGGGATAGTCTTACAGATAATTTATCCCACTTGTTTGATTTATTAGTAATGATGTGAGCAGAAAATTATCTAGGAATATTCAGAATATAGAATGCTCATTGTACATTAGTTTTTTTTTCAGGTATGGCACTAGTGTGTCACCTGTGAATATGAAGTTAGGAGTCATTGTCAGCATAGACCTAGTGTGAAACAGAAGAAGAAAGAAAGTGTTTACTGTGTTTTCTCTGACAGCACAAAATCTGAGTACCTAGGAGACTCATTACAGACCCAAACTCACACTTTTCTTGACTTAGACCACGTATTTGGATTTCCTAGGTCTTGGGAGAAAATCATAACCAATGAATACACAATATTGTGAAATTATTTTCTTTCAGTCTTATGTGCTAACAGTATTTTAATTTACATACAACATGTAAATAAATGAAAGTCTTTTTCAAGAAGTTTCAAGACAGATTTTGAAGTTTAGTAAGTAGGTGATTTGGGATATCCTTTGTGGATAGTGCTTCATAACTTATTGAATATGTTTCCTTTCTCTTATTCTTCCTGAAAGGAAAAATTTTTACTTGTCCAAAGCATCTGGAATATGACTGTGATTCTGAACAGTGCATTATTTCTCTCTAAACCTGGTTGAAAACCTAACTCTCTGGAAGGGTTCCAACACAGGCACTTCACATTTGAACACTGATTATAACAGATAACTATATAACAGCTACCTAGATGCCTGTCATTGATACCTATGAATCTTTATTCTTAGACACATCAGTCTTGCCTTGCATTTAGTACATAATGTTAGCCTCTATCTCAGTTATCTAACCTAGGTGGGAGGACACCTAAGAGTTAAATGCCCCAGTCTTGAGTCAATCTCATCTTTGTCTGGCATTAGATACATTAGGTATTAGATATTAGAATTGGATACTCATATCTGCTTTTTTGTTCTGTGTTTTTCTCCTTCACATGTATCTTCTCTTTTTTTTTTCATTTTCCCCCCTCACTTTAAAGAATCCCACTGAAGTTATAGAACTTTTTATAATTATTATTATTTCTCTGAGAAAGAAGCTGTACTCTGAGGCAAGCCAAAACCCTGCTTGCCCAATCTTGGAGAAAATTAGAGCTGTGCAAACACTGCTGTTTCATTCTGTTTCCAATAGCTTGAGGCTTTCAGTCACACACCCTTTTCTCAGCCATTCCATTGACCTGCTCCGTATGCCCTAATATTCCCTGTTGGCAATGTTTGCTATATTTGCAGGCATTTTATATCACCCAAATGCATAAAGAAGCTCAAGGGAATTGAAAAATCGTGTCCTGAGGGGTTACTGTATTTCTATGTATAAAGACAGCAGGATTTGTCCTAGGCTTAGAGCATCACCCTGTCTTTATTACTCATCTTCTAGAATGAATTTGAAAAGTTATTCTGCAGAAACTGAATGTTAGTATTTGAGTAAAATTCAGTTGAATACTCATTCTGAGCCTGTGGTGAAACCAAAGAGTCTGAGTAACTACAGGCAGGGAATGAAAGAATGTTCATAACACTCTTAAGCTTAAATGAATGCAAGCATACTTTGGGACTTAGGATCTATTTAAGGAGATTTTGCATTAATAACGAAAGCATAAGGATAAATTTTTAGCAGTAAAGATTTACCTGCCCTGATTTCTGATGAGCCAAACACCCATTTAGGAAACAGTTCTCCACGGGACAAACTCAGGCAAATGCCCTGTAGGACAATGAGCCCTCTGAAATTTATAACACACTGATGAATCCACAGGCTCTGGAATTTTTTTGTTTCTGACATTTTTAGTATTTCCTTTGGCTTAAGGAGATGTTAAATCTAAAAAGAATGTGACTTCACAGCAGACTCTAAAATATTCCTTTGGCAGCATCAGATGGCCTTGCATACACTGAACTTGTGAGCATTTGTTCAAGGGCCTTCTCAAATGAGAAACAAACCCCTCCAGCTGCAGGTCACTCAGAGCTAAAAAAAGATCCCAGAGACTAGGCAAGCCAGCGAGTCTATCAGCAGTTTAATTCCCCAAGAGGGCACCAGGGGCCATTACATGGCCATTAGCATAGCCAGCACTGGAGTCACAGACAGAACAGAGGCAGCCAAGCAGCCAGCCAAGAAATCAGACAAGGGCTTTGCAACAGACACAGATGTTGCTGCTAAAAAATTTATTCTAGACCTTGGCATCTGAGTCCGTTATCTGTCAATTTTGTGTCCTGTATGAGGCCCCAGCTGTTAAGTTTGTTGATGAAAAGAAAAGAAGGGAAAAAGCTGAGCTGCATTTAGAGGACCAGCAGTTTGATCCCTTCTGAAGTACTTAAAGTGTTCATGTCTCTTTTAATAGACATCTTCTAACCTTTTCCTGCAAGTTCAAAAATTTCCTGCAAGTTAGTTGTTAAGGTGTGGCATTTCTTACTGGGTCCAGAAATAGTCAATGGTGAACTGTTCCTATAGAGAAGAGTATGCACAATGGAATGGGCATCATGGACTAATGGCCTCTAAATTTGGTTGTCTGACAAATTATATGAGAATACTTTCACCTGGAAGGATGACAGTAGCTGAAAAGCTTTCAGTGTTTATTTCTTGCCTTTCAATATTCCACATTTGACCTAGCATCCTCAAGGAAATTGCCAGTTTTTTGACTTTTCTCTGCTTTTCTTGTAATTTCCAAAGACCCACTCTTTTAGCTACAATCAAGATCTGTTTGTGATTTGAAAGCTCTGGTATGTATTATTGCCTTAGTTTTCTTTCCCTACAACACTTCAATTAGTGAACACTATTGTTCTCCTACCATACTCAAAAAACAATATTTTACTTTAAAAATATATTACATTGTTAATTTTTACCAAATCATGAAAAAAAGTAGCAATAACACATGTTTGTTCTTTAAATTACTATTTAATATTATCATATAAGAATACAGGAAAGTAGTAGGAGATATAATTGTGTGTTAATACATATTATCATGGGACAACTCAGGCAATACAAATTGGTTTTAGACAAAACATATTCATTTGTATCCACCTACCTAAAAATAAATATTCTGCTTAGAAATTTACTTGTTTATGAGCAGGTTATGGGTTTTTCCTTTCTTCCATCAGCTTCTGTTTTGCAAAATTTAACAAGAATTTCCAGTTTAAATTCTTTTTTTACCTTAACCATCATTTTCTGTTAAAATTCGTCTTTTTTTCCTTTCCTAGCTGTTCTGTCAATACAGCCAGAGCAAATTTCTTCACTTTCATTTACAAATAACTTAGTGCACTTTGACCCTTTTAAGGTTATATCCAGCTGCTCTTTCTTATCTTTTAGAGATAAACCCTGAGGGCTTGAGGCCAGCTGCTCCATTCTGCTTAGGTTAATGCTGTTGTCATAAATTCCTGCACTGTTTTGTCATTTAGTCGGCTCTTAACCAAGCTACTTGAGACTGGATTGGGCACCCAGAAAGTGTATTACAGAGTGTAACACAACAAACCTCTAAGCAGTTATAATGACTTGAAAGAATAAATTCAAGAACAGACAGCAATTTCTCTTTGGTATATGAGAGTAAACATCTGATTTGGCTGATGAATTAGGATTAAATTACTGCACTTCTCTTCCTTTTAAAATAAGCAAGAGGCTAGTTATTATTACTCACCAAAACCCATAGGAACTTTTTCAGGTGAATGTCTTTGTCACCAGCCTGATATTTTTAGCAGATTCTCCTTCCTT
>VZRQ01004167.1:245-14987 GCA_013397975.1 Machaerirhynchus nigripectus | reverse complement strand
TCAACCCCCCTCCCTTTCCCATGACCCAAAGACTCTTGAACTACTTTTGTGCTGTAACACAGTGCCAAAGAGGAGAAAAAAACCCAAGAAATAGTTTAGCTATTGAAACAATCTCCTAGAAAAGGCAATTTTGATCAGCTTAACTCAAGGTAAAACAAGAACTGAATTGTAATCCACTGCCCAAACAGTTCTTCCAGCTGATAGTCTATTATATAAAAAATAAGAAACAGTATAATTACTGGTTGTGCTTTCTGAAGATAAATAATTTGCCAGTTGTTTTCAAAAAAAATTGTACATAACCACTCTGGTAACGATACGTAAGTCTGAAGTCATTTACTGTTTTCTTTGAAGTTCTCTTTTTTTGAAAATTCTTGTTTTTGTCTAAGTAGCTGCCTGTGCTGAATGTACCTTCAAGGACTTTGCTATGCACAGAAGCACTGGGTGCCTTTCATCCAGTCAAAAAAATCATAAAGATCCTTATTCACTATTTACAGAAATGTGACTAAAACATCTAAAACAGAAATGGGACTAAAATATCTAAAGTCTAAAACGACTTTTCTGTATTTCACTCAGAAACAACACCACTCCCCAACACTGCCCCTACCCCCTCCCTCCCCCTCCCCAAAAAATAAACCAAACCAAAACCAAACAACTAAATGATCCGTTGAAGCAACTGCATCCTTTATTTATTTTGTTAGGTTTTACACTTACCATTTTTTATGCCAGTTCTGATATTTAGGCACTGACTAGCTGTGCTTACACTATAGGATGTTTTCTCTGCTGTGTGCTCAGTCATCCCTGCTAAGTACAGATCCTAGCTGTGTCCCACTTATGGGGCAGATGTACCACATTGTTGCCTGCAGTACTGGTTTTCAGACATTCAAAGAGGAATTTACTAGAGTGACAACATCTTATTGGCCGGGATTTCTTTGTTTCCCTCTCAAAGAATCAGGGCACCTGAAGGGGAACAGGAAAAAAACAGATTCAGACACAGCTCAGTTGTGACTTCACCCACACCTGGAGATGCAAACATGAAGATCATCTGTCAACACTAAACATGAAGGACAAATGGAGAAGCTTTGTCTGCCTCCAAATTTCTCCAGAGGAAAATCAATCAATATGAGAACTGGAGGCCTGGATAAATAGGCTAGTGACCAGGAAAACACTAATG
The DNA here is from genome assembly GCA_013397975.1 of Machaerirhynchus nigripectus. NCBI lineage: Eukaryota > Metazoa > Chordata > Aves > Passeriformes > Dicruridae > Machaerirhynchus > Machaerirhynchus nigripectus. The sequence continues at coordinate 13,816 of VZRQ01004167.1, read as the reverse complement.
GATAAGAAACTGAGTTGTCACTGCACCAGATTTGAATTTAGACCTTTCAGTTCCTGAGCAATTTGTCCCTGTGAAAAAGAGGAAGTAAGACATTGTGAATTAGTTGTCCTTCTTTAGGAAGCATAGTGTTCATTTCTTTAGAAAATTGTTTTGGTTTCTTTTACGAATGTTTAACGCCAGAGAGCAATAGTGGGAGAGTCAAAGTGACTCCTCAGCACTGTGAGTGATACATTCATAGTGAGCATCTCTCCTGTGAGAGTTTTAAAGGAGAGGAAACACATTTGATGAGAAGAGTCTGAGAACAATTCTACAGTACAGCCAGCTAAAAGGCAATAGGAACGTTTTTTTAAAATTTCCACTGTCAGAGAAGGAAAATTAGTCTGTTCAAGTAGAGAAATGTAGGCAAGACAGACAACTGTTTGCCAATGTGAACAGACCATCCACATACAAAAAGGACTATGATAAATCAATTTAAAGATTATTCAGATTTAAAGATCTCAAAGTTTTTAATTTCCTTACCTGAAGTAGGCTAAATATGCTGAAATTAAACCTCAATCTATAAACTCCAGCAAGCATATCAGGGACAAACCTAATTAGCATCTGAATAAAGCAATTAAAAAAAATTCTGAGTACTTTAGTAAGTGATGCCGATGAGTCAGCAAATTGTACTGTCCCCTTCTAAGATTTCATTCAATACACTTGAGTAAGTTCTCAGTTTTAATAATGTGTATATTCCTACTCCTACTTAGAAAATAGCTTAATGCTTGTCAACATTCCTTATTTAAGTCAGTTATATTCTTGAGTGCTTCACCATAAGTCGAACTTCCTATGACTATGCGTAAGGTATGAGCCAATGGATCCGTATACTGCTACTAAGCCCCTGGAAATAACAAATTTTCAATAAAAACAGGTGCAGCTACAAAAAGCCACGCTGTGTTTTATGTATGTCTAGGCATATAGCCCCTTATAATCTGGAAGCTAATAGCTGCGTAATTAATTTTGGGTTGAATTTTAGTATGGTAATTTCTATGAGAAATATACATTTACAGGCATAGCTGATTCCAAATTTTTTGCTTACTTACATCTCTGCCATACCTTGTATTCAAACAATATCTCACTTTCAGTGTGGAAATATAACATTGAAGGAAATAATTCTGAAATGAAATTTCCTCAGTATTTCCATTTCACAGAAGATTGTGACAAATTATTTATGTCAAGTTCTTCCTTTTTTTTTTGAAACAACATCCTCTAAGAACATGGTTTTTGTTTCTCTCACCTCTATTTTTAAAATACATTTTAATCTAGAAGCAATTTATCCACATTACGACATATTTGTTGAACTCTAACAGTGTCAAAATTTGTAAAATTCTTCACATTTCCAGAAGTGGTGAAGTCAAGTTGATGTGAGGGAGCGTAAATTCCATAAATTTGAGTTCTTCTGGGTGGTGTTACTAGCTATTCGAAAAAAAAATTTAAAGATTTAATACATCTATTTAAGGCTCTCCAGGCAAAAGAACATGAGAAATTACTAATTATTAATTTTTATATATAATACAATTAAAACCATGCATAAGTCGGAGTTGTTTGCTGGATCCAGTTCAAATAGGTAAGTAAATGTAGTCTAGCAACATAACTAGACCTTTACCTTCTACCCTCTGCGTCTTAGTTGTCCATCATTAAAATACACTAAGTATAAATATACTTTTCTACCATGCAAAGCAGATAATTACATAGATGATCAAGAGTTGTTTGTTTATTATGATGCGACAATATTTAAGTATACAATGAAAGAAATATGTGTGTATATAGGTAGATCAAATGTATAAGCTAAATCTTACAACCATTTCCCAGTCACTCAATTCAAGTTCAGTTGCAAGGACTGGCATAGTTTTGCCTGGACTAAGGGTGACTGATTCAGCCTGGCTGGGCACCAGATGTAAACCAAAACCTCCCTCTCCTCAACTCAGCAGGGGACAAATATTGTAGTGAAAGACTTGTGGGTTGAGACAAGGACAGGGAGAGATCACTCACCAATTACTGCCTTGCCATGAACTTCATCCTGGGCGGCAGGAATGTGGGATCTCTGCCACAGGAGATGGTCCTCCACAAATGTCTCCAGCATGAGTCTTCCCCACAGGCTGCAGTTTTTCACAAACTTCCATGGGGTGCAGTCCTTTAGGAACAGGCTGCTCCAGCATGAGTCTCTATGGGGTCACAAATTTTGCCAGCAAACCTGCTCCAGCATGGCCTGCTCCCTCCATGGGGCCCTGGGTCCTACCAGGAGCATTCTCCAGTACAGGCTTCCCATGGGATCACAGCCTCCTTTGGACATCCACCTGCTCCAGTGTTGGGTTCTCCATGGGTGGCAGGGGACAGCCTGTTTGACCATGGGCTTCACCATGGGCTGCAGGGGAATCTCAGCTCCAGCATGAGGATCACCTCCTACCCCTCCTTCTCAACTGACCTGGGTGCCTGCAGGGCTGTTTCTCTCATGCATCGTCACTCCTCTCTCAGACCGTTTGCTCTTTACACAGTAACTTTTCCTCCTTCTTAACTCTGATATCCCAGAGGTGTTATCACCATCACTGATGGGCTCAGCCTTGGCCAGCGCTGGGTCCGTCTTGGCCTGGACGGCATTGGCTCTGTTGAACATAGAGAAATCTTCTCACAGAAGCCACCCCTGTAGCCGCCCCCCCCGCATCAAAACCTTCCCATACAAACCCAATACTCCAAGTAACACTTTTCAGAATTACTTCCACGTGTGTTCTGGGAGATACCGTAGAAGAAGGAGGATTCTTAATTAGAATGTGGCCATGCTGTTTGGAGAGTAAGAGAATTTAATAATATGAATGCAAGCTGTTCTATGCCAGCTGGCCTCAACAGCAAACAACAGCCCTAGACATATTTAATTTACTAGCCTAAATGTAGCTTTTGTGCTCTTCCACAGTGATCATACAGCAGTATATTCCTTAGCAAAGGAGAATAAGCACCAACATTTTTATATGGAAAAAACTGCAATGTTTAACGACAATTGTAAAATTTTGTCGAGCAAAGCAATATCAATATACTTTTCCTCAAGTAAGATGATTCAAAACCATGAAAATGAATACTAAGTACAGATGTCTTAAGTGAAGTTTAGGGTTTTCTTGAGATTTCGACAGGATAATTGCATATTTATTGAAACAGTTATTCTTAATTTTTTTAATGGGAAAATTTTTTTCCATCATTTATTGTTAGTCTAATTAAAGCCTTAAGAGTGTAATTAAAACACAAAACACGGCTATTATTGGTCTAATTACAATGAGACTAAGATTCCTAAACCATTGGCACAGTGAAGATGTGGGCTTCCTAATATAAACCACTTTTTCCTGAGATTGGGCTCATTACTGGTGCATCACTAAGTCATAGCACCTTCAGGTTCATTCCTCCAAAAGTATAGGGATAGGAAAACAGGAGTCATCAGCTTCATTAGGTCTTTGCCAGGAGGAATATGACACTCATGGTGGAAGTTTACCTATTTTGAGTCCACTAGGGGCTCTTTTTATGGAGTTTTTTAATCACTATTTTCTTACCCATTCTTTTTCTTTCCACTTGGTTTCCATCAAGAATTTTTCTGTTTGCGCTATTTAGCTGTTATTTATGGCAGCATAATACTTTCCCAAAATACTAAAAGGGCTAATGTTGGTTTTCTTTATTTGTTTTTTGTTTGGTTGGTTTTTTTGCTGTTTGTTTTCCGGTTTTTTTTTTTTGTCATAGTGTAGGATTTTCAGACCTTTACCATGGAGGATAATCACAGAGTTAAGCCAAGCCAAGCTAGGCAACAGTCACCTTCTTCCAGATAATTGCTGTAACAGTTAAAACTAGCAGCTCAGGCTCAGACAGGCCAGACAAGTCCTGACGGCCTTCTTTGTCAGGTCAATAAAATGACTGCATTAGGAATAACAGCATCATATTTTCTAGCCCCCAAAGTAGAAAAAAAAAATGTCTTCTGTATACTTTGGGGGCAGGAGTTCAAACCACAATGCTGAAGAGAAAAATAAGTATCCTGTGGGGTCCAGGGAAAAAAACAATTTAAAAATATTTTTACTTTGATTATTTCTGTTTGCTCTTTCTTCAGTGTCTACAATGTATAAAGAAAATGAACATTTCATGTAAAAATACAGCTGAAAGTCTCTGATCTCAAATGCAGGGAAATCAATAGCTAATTTTTCATTTACCTTCAAATATTTTAAATAAAGAGCTGCACTAACAACAAATAAGACTACAACATTGTTTGATTGTGTGATTAACTATAAGTCCAGAAATAAGATTGTATTTTGAAACCTCAGAATGATGAGCTTATGTGAATTAATAAGCCATGTGTGAGTATATACTTTCTTCCTGTTCATAATTCATTTTAAACTTTCTTGCTACTAAACTCTTTTTCCCTTTCCAGGACATCTGGTGCCTAAAAATCACAGCATAACAGCTCCAGACTTTCTCATTTTGTAATTAAAGAAAGCCTGGATTTTTAGGTCTTGCTGTGAAGATCACAGTATGTGTATTTATGAGTCTGGCATATCCCTCTCACTTACTAGCCTGGTTGCAATTTTTTTATCTTCTCATAAGCTCAGAGCTGATAATTCACAGAGTGTTTGTGATGCTGTGAAGGGACCTAGTTCCTTGAAAAGCTGACCTTGGAATCAGTTTTGAGGGACAGGATCTAAGACAGAGGGAAGACAGATTGTGAATCCCAGCAAGATATGACACATGGATTCATCCAAACAATCCACATTGGATCTAAAGTAAAGACGCCTATGACATCTGAGTCAGATTTCCTTAATGGCCAATAGAGAGAATCATACTTTTTATACCAATATAAGATACTATAGACACCAGCTTGTATGTATTATACTAACATATCTAAAGAGATTGCAAGAATAATGGCTGAAAATTTTGTTTCTCTTCTTTGATATTAAGGTCACCTAAAGTTATTGAGTGAGATGTAGATGTTTCTTCTAAAGACCTCCAGATTCCCGCTAGACTCTGGTATGGCCAAGGATCCCTGCATCCCTATTTTGTGTAAGTATGGCATTGCTAAATGATTGCTAAATAAACTGAATTACATGATAGTTTCCTAGATATTTCAGTGAAGGTAGTGTGTTTTCTGGACAGTTTAACCCAATTTCCTGTTCCTTGTGCCATTTTCTCTTTTGTAAAAGTTAAAATGACTTTTTACCTGTAAAATCAGAAGAAAAATTCAAGTTACTTTAGATATTTCCATTCCTTACCAATTACTCAAAAACTTAGATGTTTTTCATTCCACACTCTCTTTTAAATGTTCCTCTCAATTTATTAAAAAAAAACCAAAACACAACTTACATCAGTACCTTCCACTAGAATGCAAGGATGAAGAACAAGGAGTAAAAAAAAAAAAAAGGAGCTTGATTTCAATTTTTTTTAACTTTTTCCATCTTTATATAATCAAAATCTAAGAGGTTTAGAAAGCAAATTCAATTATATTCCCTATGAGATAATTTTAAGAATTGGAAGTGTTCGCCATTAACATTCACAGCTATGCTTGATTCAGGTTGACAAAACAATGACAACAGCGACAGAATCTTCACTTTATCTTTCACAAAAATTTTAAAGTACCCTCTGGAGATTTACAATTACATTTAGAAACAAAAGTAAGATAGGATTTACCACGAACCATTAATGTTAATTTCCTAAGTGAAACCTCTCAGCTACAGTCAGTTACACCATGTAGATAAGTGCTCCAGCTTTATAGCTGGCAATCATGCTCCTCCTGTACATATGGGTAATAAGATAATAATATCTGTATATGATCTGCACTCTAGTAACAATCTCCAAGATGTTAACTCCTAGGAAACCTTTCCAGCAAAGCCCCATTCATTGCCATAATCTACCACACTCAAAAGTATGAGCAATTTCTTATACTTCACCCCAAATAGTTTCTTCAGCAGAACTACTTTTACATCATTACACAACAGCAAGAAAATGTGCCCTACTCCTTTCCTATGCTAATGAGAGCATAAATTTCTCGTAGGAAAATAATTCTTAGCAATAAGATAATATATTTTGAAGGGAGTAAGCTTTTGACCAATTAATATTTAATTTTTTTTTATTTTTTAGATCAAGCTGAAATAATTCGAAATGTATTTAAATCAAGTTAAAATCCCCACCAGTTCCTTATTTTCCTTATGGAGGTTACTTTTCCTCAGCTGTTGTTTTTTGTTGTTGTTGTTGTTTTTTGGTTGTGTTTTTTTTTAATAAGTTTAGTTTTATTAAGGCAGCTCATGAATAGCAGTATGGAACACCCACCATCATTGCTGGCTTAATCATTTTTAAGGAATTGAGGAGAACAGTTGCCTGTCTCGAACACTGTTGAGTCCACAGAAGGAACTTGCCATACGATAAGCTACTACAATGGGAAGTTGAGATAAGCACAGAAGGAGGACTTTGTGACAGGAAGGCACTAATTCCAGGCCTGGTGGAGAGGAGATCTGGTTAGCACATCCTGATTAATGCATTCAGACAAATATTCGCTTTGTGGAAAACTGTGGGAAAGGAAGGAACTGCTCATACACATACCACCCCAAGTTTTGGGAATGGCATCTCCGACCACTCTGAGGATACCCAGAACTTGAACTGTATAAAGGTGGCCCCCCCAGAAGAACGACTCCAGAACCTCCACCACCAAGCCGAGGGTGAAGAAGGACCAACAGGACCAACTGGATCCATGAGTGGTGATAAATAAAATCCATGTTATTGATGTCAGCACATGGTCTCATTTGCACCTTAAAGCAGAAAGAGGCATCTCTCACTAATCAGATCGTAACATCATTATTGCAGTAATAGCCTTAAACTGCTTTAAAATGTTGGGAAATTAAAATAAAATTTTAGACCACTATTTTTTTTGACACATTTAATATTTTGGAGGGCTGAGGACTACATAAAGTAAGTCATGCCCAGGCTTTTCAAATCTTCTTGACAATATTAACGCAAATACCTGAGAGTTTTGTGCCCTGTAGGGTCTCTATTGTATTGCTAAGTAATAAGAGAAATACAATGTATTTCTAGCTGATTTTGCCATATTCAGTATTTCTTTTTACCAGCATGATTTAATTGTCCTCAGCATCACTTTTCTGTCTATCTAAATATTTTTTCCTAATCTCTACTAATTAAGGTGTAGGAAATAAACATTGATAAGGGATTTGAGGACAGACAGTCCTCTGTGATCCCTAGAATTTACAAGAATACAGCTGATTTCAATTCCCAGTTTGTTTTTGTGGGGCTTTCAAACTAATGCAGTTACAGAAACTGTTACTTTTTAATTATATTCAAAATGCATGTGTGAGACAGGGACTCCAACAGCAGCGCTGGCACCAAAGTCGTGTAAATTGTTTCCTCTGAGTCTTGTGAGAGAACTCCTGTTCAGAATTAGGTATTAAACCTGAGGGGCTTTGTGGAATAGCAAGATATTTCATAAAACAATTACAGCAATATAAAAAAATCTTTTTTTGTAACCAAGTCAAATTTTATTATCCTAAACTTCCATTACAGTTGTGGCCAAAATTCTTCTCACATATTTTAAACTTCTCATAGGATTTAATCTCTTCCCTTATAGAAACAAATTGCCCTCTGAGCATGGAAAAAGACTAGAAAACAGAATTAAAACAGAGATCTAACTTCACGCATTTGAAGATAGGTGAAATAAATCATACTCAAAGTGACTTAAGAATATAGTGTAGATTTTATAGTAAACATAGAGATACTGAGAATAATCAGTCATTAATTCTGACGTCATCATTCAGATTACTGATCAGTATGATATCCCAGGTAAGATGAAGAAAGGTATACAATGGCTTATACGCAGGTGGGTAAATGGCAAAAACAGTGTGTTTTTAAAGGCAAAAAATGAAATGTGTGGTTGTAGTTTTCAGCAATTATTCTAAAGTAATTTATAGAATCATAGAATCATTAAGGTGGGAAAGACTTTCAAGATCACTGAGTCCAACCTTCAGAAGCTTATTAGCTTGCAGATGTGGCACTTAGGGACATGGCTTAGTGGTGGACTTGGGTAGTGTCAGGTTTGCGGTTAGACTTAATGATCTCAAAGATCTTTTCCAACCTAAATGATTCTATGATTCTAAACCCAAACAAGGTTAATTCCATCATTCATCATACAACACTTCCAGATGTGTCCAAGGCTAGGTTTGATGGGGCTTTAAGAAAACCTGTCTAGTGAAAGGTGTCCCTTCATATAGCAGGGGGGGTTGGAATTAGAGGATCTTTAGGCCTTTAAGGTTAGATCCCTTCTAACCCAAACCAGTGTATGATTCTTTGATAGCATTCATTCATCAACATAAGCTTTCCCCATCTTGGGAGTGTTATAAAAAGTTTGAGAAAGGCAATAATGTATAGATATTTCTAAATTACAAGATGCTACATTTCTGATTGACCTTTTGTAGCTGAGCATTTTTTGTTATATCCTCCTCCTCATGGAAGGAGAATGGACTGTAACATAAACACGCAGTAGAAACAGAAGAATGAACTGGAGATATTCTACATGTGTTGCTATTAGGAAATGGCAAGTTTGAAGGCAGAGCACTGAAGAATAATGAAACAATGAGGTGAATGACTGTAACTGACCACATATGTGTGTTAAATCCTCCTCAACAATAAAGTTTAATGCAATAATTTAAATCTTGGTTAACGTTGTTAAGCCTGTACAGATATCCTTGTTTCTGACTAGGGAATGTGGAGAGGAGGGTGAAATTACCTACCACCTGTTACAGTTTTTCTTGTGCTTAAGAAAACCAAAAGATTTGAATCTTAAGGGCCTTGGGAGGAGAAACTTTAAAAGGAGGGTCAAAATAAAAGTAGTACAAAACAAACAAAAACATCTTCACAGCTGAGGATGCCAAGATGACCACTAGTATCATCTTATCTTTACTTGTAGATTCTACTTCTCTGTTCCAGGAAACTTTTAGAGACAGTAAATATATACAGGTTATTTCAGTGTTATTGTTTCCAAATATCATCCAGCTATGCTTCTAGGCATTGGAAAAACCATAAAAATAAAAATGTATGAGTTTGTGAGAAGACAGAACTCCATGGAACATATTTCTGAAATTATTCTAGAGAAATGATAATTTTCAATTTTATTGCTCCTTGACTGACCTAACTGTGGAAAGTTCAAACAAAATGTAACTGTAACCTCAAATTTGAAGTAGGAGGGGAATGTCTGTTATCAATCAAAAAAACAATCAAAAGGAACAACAGAAGTCTAGGGAATAAGTGTGCCAATAGTTCAGACAGTAATATTTGATTTACAAAGTGCAGGAAGATATCTTACAGCATATAGCAAACAGAGATGATACATGGTGCACCCAAAGCCTTGGAAAGTCAACATGGACTATACGACTGCCATTTTTTCTGTTCATACAAAAGAGACAAACAAAACTACTATCTGTATACTTATCTATGCACAATAGTGTAATTTAAAGGGTTTTTTCCTTTTCTTCTAATGCCTTGTATTTTTTTTTTTTTTATAATATGCATCTTATATCCTGAAAGATGACAAAATACAACAGAAGATTTTTATTGCTGACTTCTGGGTCACTATCACCCGAAAACTAATGCTATCACTAAAAAAAAGAAAATGCAGTGTTGCATCTCTATTCCCTCAGCTTTTCCCTTCTAAGTCTTCCTTTAAAATGACATATAAATGCTTCTATACACAGAACTGCTTTCAAAATATATAAATCAGTAAATTTTATTGAATCTTCTAATCTGAAAAAAACATGCTATATAAATCTGTAGGACTGAGTTACAATTTTCAAATGCACGCTTATCTTTCATTTTTACTTTAATCTTAAAACAGCTAAGTATTTCTCATTACGCTGAATGTATACTCTTGCTACCAGAGAGGTCTGTGATTACAAGGTATGTATCACTGTGTAGGAATCTTGACAGTTTGCTTTAGTCTGCAAAAACTCTCAATTCAAGACATCACCTAACTTGAAACACTACCAAATTTGAGATATTTCAGTAATAACAAAACACTTTCCCTGCAGTCTTTTGCATTATTTGTTTTCCATTCCTTCAGTAGTGAATACTGGGTTTTGAAAATGTTTTCTCAGGGTTTGTTTTTTTTTGTTTTGGTTTTGTTTTGGTTTTGTTTGTTTGTTTTTGGTTTTGTTTTGGGTTTGGATTTTTTTTGTTTTCTTTTCTTTTATGAGACCTGTTAATTTATTCAATTCCTTAAAATTAAGTACCAATTTTAGCCCTTTTTTCGTATTGCATTCTGATAGCTGTTTTTGAAAGTAGCAAACATTTTATTTCAGAAGACTGTCCTCACCAAAGTTTACATCAAAGAACTTGCCCTAAAATCTACTAGGATTATTTTTTTGAATGCAACACAAATAGATTATTAATGTTAGTTGAAGAAAACATAAAATCTTTCTTTTTCCTTTTTTTTTCTGAATAAAAGTTTGAATATGTTTTGGTGGCCAAGTAATTAATTTTTTTTATTTTATATGTACACTCCAATCTTTAGACTATTCTTCGTGTTCTGTGGATGAAAGGAGTATTAGCAGAATTAAGACATGGCAAACAATCTGATGGAGAGCAGGTGAGATAGATATTTTGACAGCTCGACTATCTATAAGTATGCTACACGAGTGACTTTCTGCCTCTGCCACCCGAAGAGGAGGAGGGGACATGTCCATCTGTGCCTGTGTCTGGTGTGAGTCCTGAATGTGGGAGCTGCTGGGGGCAGAGCCTTGTCTGAAGCTGTCTGTGTGACACATTCTATGTGTGTGTGTATGTCTCCATGCTGACGTGTGTACGTGCCTCTGCGTGTGTGTGTGCACAGGCTGTGTTCCAGCAGCAGGACAAAAAGGGTCCCAGGATGGAGCAGCCAGAGAAGGTGGCTGCTCTTTACATCCCTTAACTATCTCCCCAAATTAATTTTTGAATTTTCTAAGTGAAGGCTCTAGAAAAAGAGGGAATCTATTTGATGTATTGTAAAGTCAAACAGATTCAGGAATATTTCAATTATAAAGGAAAATAGTGATTTCAGAGAAAGATCTTACATACTTCATCACCTAGCTTAATCTTGAATTTGAGCTTTAGTAAAATGGATCAAGAATATGCTTAGATTTAACACGCCTGTTTTTAGCTGTTGAAAAGTACAGTGCTGAAGTGTCATCATTGACATCCCTTCTGAAAGTCTGCAAGAAGCATTAGGTTTTTAAAATAGAACTAAGTTAAATCTTCAGTTGTCTGCACACAACTAATCAACCACGATTCTTTCTGCAGTCAATACACCACCAGTGAACAATTTACCCTATTTTAAGGTAGGCGTCTAATTTAGGTAGAATGAAAGGCCCCCTAAGGTGCCTATTTCTCTCCAGACAATACAGAAAATGAGAAAAAACCAGCATAAGTTAGTTATCCCAGCAGCCACCTAAGCTGTAGTACAATCTAGTAGCATACTGTAAATTGGCTCTAACCTTCAAGTTTTATTACTTTTAGAATTTTGAAAGTCGAAGAAACACAAAGAATATTAATATATCCCCAAAGCCTGATCCAGTCACAATATTTTTGCTAGTTTCTAACCCAGCATTTAACTTACTGATAGTTTGAGCAGAACTGTGAGGCTGTGATATTATCACAGCCTGAATGGGAAATTGCCATGCATTTTGAAGACATTGATTACTCCTTAAACTATCACCTACTTTGGTATCCTCTTTTGCTACAGTTGCTCTTTAGTTTTCTAACAGTAATTAATTCCAGTTTAATTACCCAAACAAGGAAGCAAACAAATAAATCATTTTGGCATGAAAAAGTAAAAACTACCCAATCAACAAACAAACACCCTCTCGCCCCACCATGACTCAGGGATGTAAGCTAAAAATTAAATATTAAAATTCTCATTAAAAGAATAAAACAACATATTATGAACCTATTTCCATCAGGGAATTAGGAAAAGTTGTCACCAGAATGAAATATTGTCACTTGTTCACGGTTTCCTTTTCTTCTCCAAATGGTGCATAATATATTCAGTTCTCAAACAGAAAACATGGAGTGTATGGCAATGTTCTATTAAATTGATCTTTTTCTACATTGCACAAAATGCTTTATAATTGTACTAATTTCCTTTAAGTCCTACTGTTCATGTCAAAATTGCTCATCACTGTAGCTTAATATGAGATTTACAGGTTTTCTGTAATATAAAAAATAAATCTGCTGTATGCTAGAATATTTTATTGTTAAAAATAAAGTTTTCTTATGACTGACTAAATTCATATGCTTGCTTTTGCTATAGTTCTTTCATTAGAAAGACTACTGATTCTGGTGACAAATATAAGGAATAGTTGAAAGCAGTGGCTATCAAATGTTCAAATTTCATGTTTTTCTTTCACGTTTTGGTAATCTCACATTAAGTAATTGCATATTGTCCTAGATAAACATATAAAATTTATGGTTTTCTCTTTTTTTTTTTTTCCAAAAATAAGACATACACAGTCTTTTTGGATAGTTTAAAAATACTTCTCTTTAAAAAGAGTTTTTAAACTGACAAAAATTTTTGACAAGTTTTACTTAATAACATTTCAAAAAACAGCCTTAATTCCAGAGGAGAATGAAATATGAGAGCCAAAAAGAGATTTGCACAATAAAGAAACATAAGAGTATAGAGCAGCTACCTACTAAGCAGGCTGGATTATGTGTCGTGTCACTGTCCTAGCAAAGCTTTGTGTGACAATCAGAGTATGTACCAACCATGAGTGATGTCCTGATCTGAGAAAGACTTAATATATTATTAGTTCTTTGACAAGTCAGTAATAGAAGGGACAGGAGCAAAGATCTACGTTTTTCTACCAGGAAGCCCTTCTCCTTTTCTATGGAGATTAGTATTAATTGTAGAATGATGGAATCATTAAGGTTTCAAAAATACTTTAGGATCATTGGGTCCAACCACAAACCGATCACTGCCAAGTCCATAGCTAAACCTTGCCAGTGAGCACAATTTAACTACACATCTTTTAATGCCTCCAGAGATACTGACCTGGCTGCTTCCCTGGGCAGCCTACTCCAATCTTGACAAGTCTTCTCGGTGTCCTGGGTTACAGTGTACTCTATTACCATCTTCATGAGCTGTTGAAAGCAGGTGCAGTGATGTTCCCTGCCTCCTCCCTCCAGACTATCTCCTGTTAATGGGCCCATCAGTGCCTTGCCTCATGACTCACCATCCCATTGTGAGATGCTCCGCCCAGGGGGAAGGAGCCAAGCATCCCCACCTGGATATAATCTGGGGTTTGGAACAGCACAAGCAGCCTTTTCCACTGGATTATCAAAGGAAGACTAGAGCCTTCTACAGAATCACTGTTTCAAGGGAACCATCACTCCAGGAGGACTGCAGCCACCATTTAATTGGACTGCTACCAACCCTCCAACCATCAGGGGGTCAGGTTGTATTCTGACTCTGTCAGTGGGTTGTTTTTTTTATACTACTGTATTTATTTTATTTTTACTCTTATATTGTATTTTTGGCTTAGAGA